>JAGVSP010001202.1:0-45823 GCA_022494985.1 Micrasema minimum
GACTTCGTCCACGACGCCCCCCGGGCGGCGAATGGGCGGACCCCGATCGTGGACGTCAAGACGACAAGTCGGCCGATGGACCCTGCGGGTTTCGGGCGGACCGCAGCCGATTTCGGGTTGCACCGGCAAGCCGCGTTCTACGCGGATCTAGCGGTTTCCGTGGGGTTGTGCGACGACCCAGTTTTCCTTTTTGTCGTGGTCTCCGCAGAGGCTCCGCACATGGTGGTCGTGATGGAGCCAGACGAGGGGATGATCGAGGTCGGGCGCGCGGAGAACGCTGCCGCGCAACAATTGTTCGCGGAGTGCGTGAACAAGAATGAGTGGCCGGGATTCGTCGACTCGGTGATCTCTTTGCCGAGGTGGTACGTCCCGGCGCACGAAAGATAACCAACCCCAAAATCTAAACAAGAAAGGAATAAGGAAATGAATGAGATGAACAAGTTTCTTGGGTCTGACATCGCCGGACCTGCCCTGCCCCCAGTCGCTGAGGCGAGCGCGCGCTCGCCTCATGGGCGCAGGAGATGGACTGCGCCCTGAAGATCGGGGAGGTCCTCTGCCGGACCGCGTTCGTCCCGGACGGTCTGCGGGGGAAGCCCGGAGACTGCGCGGCCGCGATCTTCCACGGCGCCGCGATCGGGCTGTCACCGGTCGCGGCCGTGCAGGCGATCTTCCTCATCGGCGGGAAGCCCGCGATGTTCGCCCGGGCGATGGTCGCGGTCCTGCTCGCCCGGGGTCACCGCGTGTGGACCGTGGAGACCTCCGACGACGCTGTGACGGTCCACGGCGTCCGCGCGGGGCAAGAGGGTGTGACCGCCGAGGTCACGTGGTCGGCAGAACGCGCAAAAACCGCCGGTTACATTAAAAAATGAAATGTACCGTAAAGACCCACAAGCGATGCTTTACGCGCGGGCGGCGTCCGAGGTGTGCCGGAAGATCGCCCCTGACGTCCTCGCCGGGATCGCGGTCTCAGCGGAGGAGCTCATGATGAGCCCCGACCAAGGAGGGAACACGTCGCCCCGCCGTGAGGTCACCGGTCTGGCCGAACCAGACCACACCCCAGATGTCGTAGCTGGGGTCCAGGTCGTGGACACCACCACAGGTGAGGCTCAGAGCGCCCCGGTCGCGTCCCGGGCCGCGCTGAACGCGATCCGCGCCGGACTCGCCGGACCCGACGGCACCGGAGCGACCCGCGCAAGAGATCCGCGAGCACTGCTCTCAAGCACTCGGCCGGACCGTGACCGGCGCGGCGAACATCACCGCTGCCGAGGCCGAGCAGATCCTCGCCGAGATGCGCGACGCCGGAGTCACCGCATGACCGGCGCGCCCCACCCCGATGAGCCCGGCACCGGGCTCATCGGGCTCGTGGAGGTCGCCGCCGGCCTCGGCGTCGGTGTCGACGCTGTCCGCCGCCTCCGGTGGCGGCAGTCCAAAGGCCTCCCAGGCCGTGGGGGCGTCCGGTTCCCCGACCCGGCGCTCCGGGGCAGGGACATCGTCGGCCTTCCGGACCTGGTGACCCAGGTCCGGAAGGCCGACGACCTGTGGCGGGTCGGGGACATCCAGGCGTGGGCCGAGGCCACCGGCCGGCGGTGGGCACCATGAGGACCGCCTGCCGAGGCGCACCCGACCTCTTCAACGCCTCCGCCGGCCGGTCATGAGCATCCGCGTCGGGTCCCTGTGCTCGGGTGCCGGCGGTCTCGACGCGGCCGTGACCGCTGTCACCGGTGGGACCGTCGCGTGGCACGCCGACCCCGACCCCGACGTGACGCGTGTCCTCGACCACCACCACCCGAGCACACCGAACCACGGTGACATCCGCGACGTGGACTGGGCCGCCGTGGAGCCCGTGGACGTGCTCACGGCGGGGTACCCCTGCCAGCCGTTCTCCTGCGCCGGCGCGCGTGCCGGCGCAGGAGACGAGCGGCACCTGTGGCCCGCCGTCCACACCGCCATCACCGCCCTCGCACCGCGCATCGTGGTCCTGGAGAACGTCGCCGGGCACCTCACCCTCGGCTTCGACCAGGTCCTCGCCGACCTCGCCCACGCAGGTCTCGACGCGGTGTGGACCGTCGTCCGTCCGAGCCAGCGACGTGGGCGCACCGCACCGGCGGGCACGCTTGTTCGTCGTCGCCACCCCCAGCCAAGACGGGCAGGTCGCGGGGTTCCGGTGGCAGCTCTCTCCGGTGCCGGGTGGGTCCACGCCGACGACAGCCTGTTCGGGGCCGTGCCGTTCGCTGGCCGGCTGCCCCAGCACGGGATCATGAGCACCCGGGGCGGACGCACCCTGCTGTCGACGCCGACGGCCGCCCTTGGATCCTGCGGCGCCCAGCACCCCGACCACCGGTCACCCAACCGGGGTGGACCCAACCTGGCCGACCAAGTCACTCACCTGCTGCCCCAGCACGGGATCATGAGCACCCGGGGCGGACGCACCCTGCTGTCGACGCCGACGGCCGCCCTTGGATCCTGCGGCGCCCAGCACCCCGACCACCGGTCACCCAACCGGGGTGGACCCAACCTGGCCGACCAAGTCACTCACCTGCTGCCCACGCCACGCGCCACCGACGGCAAGAACGGCGGCCCGAACCAGCGCGGGTCATCCGGTGACCTCGCCCTGCCGTCCGCCGTCCTCACGCTGTTGCCGACCCCGACAGAACCAGGAACGGGAAACGGTCACGTCGGCGCCCAGTGGGGAAAATACGCCCGCCTCCATCCGCAGGTGGGAAACGGTCACCCGGCCGGCACCACACCCCACCGAGGAGAACCGGAACGGCAACCAGCGCCTCGCCCCAGGGCTCGTCGAGTGGCTCATGGGCCTCCCACGCGGGCACGTCACCGACGTCCCCGGCCTCAACCGCAACGCCCAGCTCCGCTTGCTGGGCAACGGCGTCGTCCCCCAACAAGCCAGCCACGCACTCCAGAAGTTGGTCCAGCGTCTTCTGTCAGGATCCTGACAGAAGACGCTGGAAGTTCTTCATCCGCCGCGCGTGAATGATTCAGGCTCGGCGGATGAAGAACTTGGGGTGGGGGGTTGTTGTTCACCGCAAGCGCCCCGGCGGCGGTGATCGGTCCGGTGACGCCGGGGAGGGAGAAACCCATTCGCGCGCCGTTTTGTCCGGGTGTCTCGGCGGTGCTGGCGAAGGGGATGGGGACGCCGTGGCCGGTGGTCTGGATGCGGACGGTGCAGGCGGCGACCTGGGCGACGACGGCGAACCAGAGGATCCCGGCCGGTGGGGTGATGGTGGTGGGGATGGTGACGGTGGTGACGGTGGTGGTGGAGGGGGTGGTGCCGTTGTCGGCGAGGAGGGTGAGGTTGGCGAGGTCGGCTGGTGAGGACGGCCACCCGGTGAGCCAGCCGGTGCGGAGGACACCGCCGGCTGTGGCGGCGGTCGTGATCTCCGCCGAAACAGACTGAAAAGGGAAACTTGGGCACAAGAATGGGTAAACGTAGAGTGTGTTGAGTGTGAGAGCGTTTGTCCCAAGTGGTCCGGGGACGGGGTTCCACCACGTCCCCGCAGGTGGTGGAACGATCCATGGTGGGACCGGTGACTCCACGGCGGCCGGGATCGTGTCCCCGGCCGGGATTTGCCGCAGCGTCCCGCCGGCGTCGAGGATCAGGGGCCGGCGCTCGGCCATCAGGCGAGGACGACGGGTTGCTGGACACCGCAGTTGACGGCGGTCGCGGACACGGCGATGCCGATGACCTGGACGATCTGCCCGGCGGTGACCGGTGGCGTCGACGTCGCCTTCCCGGGCGTGATGGGTGAGAGGAAGACGTCACCACCGGTCAGGGCAGCCTGACCGGTGGAGTTTGTCCCCTCAAAAAACACTGTCGCCGCGGCGCCGGACGCGACGGCTGCGGCTGCTGGTGATGACCGCTGTGTCGGCGGCGATCCCGACGGGCATGACGGAGGCGTCGAGGCGACCCGTGGCGTCGAGGCCGATGATCTGCCCGGCGGACGTCGCTCCGGCCGAGGTGGTGGGTGTGAGGACCTCTTGGAGGTTCCCCGCCGCCGCGATCAAGTATTTTGCCATGATGAGTCTCCCTTTTTTCAGGTGGTTTTGATGGGGTCTTGGATGGTGAGTCTGACCGTCGTCGCCGTCAGGGCCCGGCCCAGGACCTGGACCCACCCCGTCGTCGGGGGCACCTGCGTCAGGCCGCTGGACGGCGACAACCACACGTCGGCCCCCGGGACCCACGACCACGACGGGTCGGTGACCGTCCCGGTGGCCTGCCACGTGACCGTCGCCCCGGCGGCCGCTGACGACGTCGCGACCCCGATCACGCCGGGCCGGGACGGCCCGCCCTGGACGGCCGGGACCACCCCGGGCCCAAGGACCTGCCACGCGCTCACCGGCCCCCCGGCCAGCCCGGACTCGGTGACACCACCCGGGGGTCCGGGAGGACCGGCGACGGGCACGACCCGCACGATCTGCTCCGGTGGAGGCACGACCCGCACCACGGTCCCGGGCCTCAGGTCAGGCACCGGCGCCCCAAACGACCAAGCGCCCCTCGACCCACCTCGTGCCGTCGACGACGACCCGGGCACCCAACGGGCCGACGCTGATGACAGCGTCGACCGTCGCGGCTGAGACGGTCCATCGCAGGACCGATGGATCACCGGCGTCGACCGTCGCCGCCCATGGCCCAGGGACAAGCCCGCCCGGGCTGGTCTGGACCCACAAGATCCGAGCGTCGACACCGGGCGGCCACGGCTGCGGGGCGCCAACGGGTGTGACGGCCTGGAGGCCAGCGCGCCACGCCTGGCCGGGGACGACGACGACGCGCCCGTCGTCTGGGGTGGACCCAAGGATCAGCACGTCAGGCGTCCCACAGCGTCCCGGTCCAGACCTTGACGCTGTTCGACGTGCCTGCCGTGTCGACCCACGCGTCACCGACGGCTGGCGAGGGTGGTGCCGTGGCACCGGTCGAGAGCTTGTTCCCGGAGATGTTGGGAGCGGTGACGGGCACCGTGGAGTTCACGAGCGTCTCAGAGACGCCCAGGATAATTTGGGCTTGCGCAAAACGTGTCACCTCAAAAATGTTTCCAGTGGACCCCCCTTGAAAACCGGCGGCCCGGAACGCCTGGGTGCTGGCTTTAGCCGACCTGGCCCGCAATTCCCCGTACTCGTTGAAGTATCCAGTCCTGATTCCGGTCGCGGGTTTGTTGGCTGGCCACGATGGGTCAGAACCCGCCGAAGGATCCACATCATAATAGAAAGCGAACCGGTCCGGCCACAAATTTGACGCGTTGTTCACCGCGTCAACGTTAATCTCGACCCGCGCCCATTGCAGGAGCTTGTTCGCGAGGCTCGCGATATTCGCCCCGGATGTCTTCACCGGTGGGGGTGTGATCGCGGCGAGCGCCGTCGTGGCTTTGGCGTCGGCGGCGGCGGCCGCCTGCGTCGCCGCCGCCGCCGCAGAACCACCTGTGACCGCCGCGATCAACGCCTCTCTGGAGACAAGCGGCCCCCTCCACGTCACCCCGGCGTCCGTCGAGAACTGCACCAAAGGTGCGCCCACATCAAATGGGGTAAAATATCCATAAGTTCCAGCCGTCACAGAAGCGAGGGGCGCAAGAGTCTGCGCGTCACGGATCAGCACCGTCGTCCCCGCCGCAGGACGTCTCACCTGTCCCGGATTCCCAGGATCAGGCACCTCAAAAAAATCAGGCGTCCCTTCACCAATCGTGTTAGCCACCGTCTACCACCTCTTTCCCATGAGTCATCCCTGAGCGAACCATGACGCGTTATCAAAACGAATAAGCGACGCGTCCTCCGTTGCCATGAAACGAACAGTCCCGGCCTGGTCCACGTTCATCCTGGCACCAATCCCAATAGACCCGTTCGGCCGCGTGCACGGAATCGAAACGACCCGATCAGGACGGTAACCTACCGGGAGAACATTTGTCATCTGGTAGATGGTCCCAGCCGCAAAAACGGCACCTGTAGAACGCTTGACCGTTCCCTCCAGATACGTTCTTCCGTGGTGCAAAGCCATCCTCGGGTCCGCGTCCTGGCCACCGGACGGGTACGCCGAACCAAAAGAAACAGGAACCCAAACTATCGCGTCCTGGTCAGCCCACGACATCACACCGCTCACATCGACAAGACGCACGTACCGGTGCCCAGTGGAAACCACAACCGCGACGGACCCGGCGGCTGCCGACCCTGGCAAAGCTGCCGGATTCGGAACGACCAGGTGCGGACCGACCCAAACCCGCTCGTCAACCACAGCCAACGTCGACGAGGCCGTGTTCGGGCCGGTCACCTGCCACAGCGGGATCTCCCACACCCCACCAGCGACCTGCGTGAGGACCGGTGGGACAGGCGCAGTCCCTCCGGGCGCCGGAGCACCTGACCTCACCTCGACAGTGATTGTTTTCGCAGACGGGTCAAATTTTGCGAGGACCCGGTCGGTGCGTGTCGACCCCGCCGCGACAACAGGCAGCACGAGAGACAGAGTCGGAGTCGTCGGCTCAAAATGGAACCCTCTGACTCGCAGTTCCCGCAAATTGATGGTGATCGCCCGGTCCGCCGCCGACGACCGGACGATGGACATCCCCGATGTGGCCCCGCCGGTGTCGTTGACGATCCCGTCACCCCACGTCCCGGCGAGCCGCCGCCACTCGTTCTCAAAAGCCTTTTGAGCCACGTCCTCAAAAGGGTAAATTTTTGCGTACACCTGATTAACCATTTTAAATGCTCATCCTTTTGCTCGTTGTCTTTGCGCGGCTTGGACCAGCTGCCGGATTATCGGCACCAGGGCGTCTGACTCGTCGACCGGTTGACGCCAATAGACGGTTGCAAGGTAGGCGCACCACCGCCCTCATGACGGTAACTGACCTGCGTGAGCAAAATCAGTTATCGTCACGCCGCCGGTGGTGACGGCGCTGACCCGGTCGCCAAGACGAAAATCGACGCCAAGCCGGGGGCCGCCAGTGATCTGCACTGGCTCGCAGACCAGCCCAGCTCTCTCCCTCCCGGCGGTGACAGCCTCGACGGCGGCCTGGGTGAGATCCGCGACGACTTCGGTGGACCCATCGACCACTGTGACGTGCCGTCGCGCCCACAGGGACTCGGCGGCCGCGTCGACAGCGACCGCGTAGACCCGGGCCGTCGTGCCGAGCTCACGGCCACGGATTGTGTCGCCGTGGGTCGTCGCCGAGACAGCGACGATCTCCCCAGGGTGCCCTCGGCGTGCGAGAACACGACGTCGGCTGACACGTCCTGCGGGCGCGGACCACGACCCTCAGGAGCCCGGTCTCCTGCTGCCGCACCGTCCACGTGACACCCGTGGACGGTGCGGCGACCTGACGGCCCAGGTCCAGCAGCGACGTCGTCAGCTGCCCGCGCAGCGAGACCGTCGCCCCGAGACCGGCCGAGGCCGGCAGATCCAGCCACGGCCAGCGCCGGGAGGCCTGCACCGGGGTCGCGCTCGACCCCACGTTTGCCGCCAAGAACCCCCGCAGGACGGTCTCGGCTGGTCCGGTGCGGACGTCGGCGGCGCCGATGACGGGGTTGGACCCGCTTGGGTCGTTCAGGGCGTGGCCCGGGTCGGGCCACGCCACCTCCCCCGCTAGACGGGTGTCGTCGACGACACCCGTGACGGTCACGGTGTGCTTGCTGGCGGTGATCTCCTCCTGCCAGGACTCCCAGTCCCCCGACGCGATGACCTCGCCGGACCCGGGGTGCCGCAGGACGATCCCGGAGCCCTCGACCATGAGGGCCTCGGCGGCCCAGTGGTCCCTGGGCAGGACGATCTCCCAGGTCCCGGTCCCGGCGGTGACGGTGGGGTCGGTCAGGTCGACGGCCAGAGACGTGTGTCCGTCGACCTGACCGTCGACCTCGGTGAGAGTTTTGTCTCGGACCGTGATGGCCCAGGCGGTGTCGGTGGGTGTCACCACGCCTCCCACCTCGTCAGGGCGTCACCGGTGACGGTGGTCCCGACTGCGGCGCCAGTGACGGTGGCCTGGATGGTGGACACCCCGGGTGTCAGCCCCCAGAGGACGGCGCCCGCAGAGAGCGCGGCGCGGGTCCGGGCGCCGTCAGGGCCGAAGACGCCCTGGCGGCCGCGTCGGGTGTCGACGGTCCATGTCTGACCGGGGCCGATCGGCGCGGTCAGGGTCCACGCGGCGCCGCGTCCGACGTCGGTGAGCGTCACGGACGCGGCCGGGCCGGTCAGGCGCCAGACGGGGTAGGTGTCGGCGTCACCGGTGACGCCGACCTGGTTGACCTGACCGAGGACCTCGGACCGGCCCGGGGCCAAAGGCAGGATCGGCAGGGGCGCGTCGGTGGACGCCCGGACGGCCCACGACACGCGCCACGGCGTGCCGTCGGCCCACCAGGGGTCGGCGCAGTGCAGAGTGAGACCGACGCGGTGCGCCGACACAGCCCACGATGACTCGTCGAGGGTGGACCCGACCGGTCCGACGCGCAGGCCGGTGATCTCTCTCCACGACCCGTTGGGTCGTGTCACGCGCAGCGTGACCGGACCCCGTCTGGGGTTCGTCATGTCGCGCAGCCTTTGTTTCGCGGCGCGGCAGTCCTCCAGGTCGGACCCGGTCACCAAGATCGGCAGGAAGACCTCGACGGGCTCCGCGCGGAGCCCGTCGACGAGGTCACCGTCCCACCCGGCGGGCGCGGACGTCATGAGGTCTGTCGTGGGTCCGTCGACGCCCTGCACACCGATCTGCACGGCCCACCGGTCGACGAGGTCGAGGATGTTCCCGTCGCGTCGCAGGGACCATGTGAGGTGCTCCTCCAGGTCCACCATCCCGGGCGGTTCTTCCAGGACCGGGACCGGGTCCTGGGCGAACACCAGGATCGGCACCGCTCACCACCTCCCGAGGCTCGTCGCGAGCTCTCTGCGTGCCCCCTGGAGGGCTTTTTGTCCGTCGAGCCAGGGGTTTCCGGTGGCGACGACCTGCACGGTGATGGCCGGTCCGGTCGCGTCTGGCGTCCCTGCCGATGTCACGGACGTGGTCGTGCCGGTCCCGGCGAGGAGCGCCCTCGCGTTGGGGTTGCCGCCCAGGTCGCGCCGGAGGGAGACGGCGGCGGTCTGGAGGTCCGTGGTCGACAGGCCGGTCTCGGCAGAGATCGACGCGAGAGTTGGGTTGGTCCGGGTCCGCAGGGCTGAGGTGATCGCGAGCCGCGCAGGGAGCACGGCGAGCGCGGCCTGGTTCCGGGCGTTGGTGGCGAGAGTTGCGGACAGCGCCCGGCCGCGCGCGGTGGACGCGACAGCGGCAGCGGCGAGGCTCTTGGCCTCGGGGCCGCCCTGGTCGAGGAGTCGCCGGGCGAGATCACCAAGACCCCGCCCGGCGAGAGTCGTCAAATTCCGCACAAATGTTGCGTCAGAGGCGTTGACCGCCTCTGACGCAACCACGAACCGTGCCGCGAATGGGGTCGCCGCGACCCTCCTTGCGGACTCCGCGTCACGGACCCTCCGGGTCGCGGCCGCGACCCGGTCCCGCGCGTCCGCCAGGCGCCGCTCAGCGATCTCCGTCTCCCGCGCCGACGACGTGCGGTCCCGCCGGACCCGGACCAAAGCCGACTCCGCCGACCGCAGCGCCGTTACCGCTCGAGACCGGCTGGACACCAGGTTGGTGACCTGGTCCCGAGTCGGGACCGACCCCGACAATCGGGAGGTGATCGCCGCGAAATCCACCTCACCACCACCCGCGAAACCCACCAGACCACCCCGCGCATAACCACCCATAGAATTCAAGGCGTCCAAAAACGGTGTCCCCAGTTTTTGGACTGCGGCGGCCCGCAGAACATACTCGCCGTCTGAAAGCCGCGCCAGGATGCTGTCGCTCGTCGCCGTCCCCGGACCCGTCACCTGGCCGCCACCGGCACGTAAAGGAGGGCGACGCGACAACACGGCCGGCCCGGGCCCATAACGAGGCGTGGTGAAAATGTTCTCGTGAGTCGTGACCTGCCGCGTGAACTGCGAGACCTGGACCTGTGACCGCACGACCGCCGGCAACCGCGCCAAAAGCGCGCGGTAGCTCTGCACGGCTGACGTGGACTGCGCCAGCCCAGGCGTGCTCACCTGCGTCCGCGCACGCGTCGGGATAGCCAGAACAGAATCTGCGTACCTTCGTGCGGGCGTCCCGGGAAAGACCGAAACGTACCCGCTGTCGCGATCAACGCGGCCCTTGAGGTCTGAAGCGACGCGCGCATCCGCGCCTCGCTGCCCGTCTCATCAAGGACTGATTTCGCCGTCGCGATCGCCGAAGAGGCCATCTTGTCCAGTGCTGCCGCGTTCTCTCGCCCCGCTGCGCTGTTGATGTTCAGGGTCCGCCCGTTCTTCTTCACGGCGGCGGAAGCGTCGTCGACCGCGGCCTGGAAGTCCCGGGCCGCAGCCCGAGCGGTGAGGTGCACACCGTTGAGCTGGTCGAGGGCACTCTTCAAGCCGTCGACGTCTGTGGACGCCTTGTCGGCCGCGCCCCCGAGGGCGCCAAGAGCGACCGTGTTGCCTCGGGCGCCTCCGGCGGCCCGGTACTGCGCGGCGCCAGTGGAAGCCGTGGCCGCCGCAAGGTCTCTTTGTTTTGTTTGCGCCTCCTGTGTCTTCCCGATCCACGGACTGATACTCCTCAGAAGCTGCCCGATCCCGACCTCTTGTTGAACAGCGGCCACAAGTTGTTGCTTTTCAGCGCCAGTTAATCCTGAAGGGCCTGATACGTTCCTGTGTAACCACTCGACAACGCTGCGACGTTCTGCGTCGCGCCTATCTGGGCGGCCCGCAAAGTGTTTATCGCGGTCGTGTTCCCAACCGCCGCCTGAGTGACTGTGTCAAAAGACACCCCCAAGTTCCGGGCCTGGTCCAGGACCCCTTTTGACTGAAGTTGCTGCGCCACAAGAGCCGTTGTCTCCGACGTCACCGCGCCCGTCGTCTGATTCAGCGAATCCCGCAAATTTTGGTCCTGCTGCACGGCGTCCGCGTGCTTGCCCGCCCACACGCCAAGACCAATCGTTGCGGCCGCGAGCGCGACGCCCCACGGCCCACCGAGGACAGACGCCGTCCCTGACAAGCCACGACGTAGCACCGACCCGACCCGACCCATGTCGTTCAAAGCCGTTTTTGTTGCTGTTATTCTTGGAGCCAAGGATAACAGCCCACCACCAAGAAGACCGGCCGCTGCGGTGACACCGACAAAACCAGACACCGCTACTTTTGCAGGTCCCGGAAGAGAATTGTATATGTCGACGAGACCCGTGAGCTGTTGGACGAGGAAACGTGGACCGCTGGTCGCCGAAGACGATATGAACGCCGTATCAAGAGCACCACCGAGACGCTCAATATCACCTTTCAAGTTGTCCGTGAGAGCAGCGGCCTGACGCGCAGCAAAACCCGCGTCGTTAACTCTCTTCGTCCACGAGGCGACGGCACCACCACCACCCTGGTAAAGGATCCTTGCGGCCGTGAGCTGCTCGTTACCGAAAATGATCCCCAAGGACGCGTCACGTTGTTGTTGCGTCAACCCAGAGAGCCGTGAGTGGAACTGCCCGGCAACACCCTCCAACCCAACGAAATTCCCCTGCGTGTCATAGACGTTGATGTTCAGCCGCGCAAGCTCTTGCGCGGCTTTGTTCGACGGCGCGGACAGCGTCGAGAGGACACCTCGCAGACCCGTCCCAGCTTTCTCAGCGATGACACCCTGCGAGGAGAGCTCAGCGATGACACCGACGGACTGCTCGATCGACACTCCCATCCCGGCGGCGACCGGTCCAACATAACTGAGCGCCAAACCGAGGTCCTGGACGGACCCTTGGGCCTTCCCGGCGCCAGCGGCGAGGAGGTCCGCGACGTGCGGGAGGTCTTGGCCCGTCAACCGGAACTGTGTCATTGCGGTCGCCGCGATGTCTGCCGCGTCCGCGACGCCCAGCTGCCCGGCGGCGGCGAGGCTCAGCGCGCCCTTGAGGCCGCCGCCCATGATGTCAGCGGTGGAGACACCGCTTTGCCCATTGCGGTGATCGCGTCGGCGGCCTCTGTCGCGGAGAACTGCGTGGACCCGCCGGCGCGCAGCGCGGCGTCGGTGAGCGCGGCCAGAGACCGGCCCCGTGGTTTGCGTCGCGGCGCCGGCGGCGGACATCGCGGCCTGGAAGTCCGCCGTGCGTTTGCTGGCGACGAGGAGCCCGGCGCCGGCGGCGAGCCCGACGCCGGTGAACGCGCGTCCGACGCCGGTCCACGCCTCGCGTGAGCTGCGTGCGGCCCCGTCGGCGTCCTTGCTCAGACCGGAGAGGGACGACTTGGCCTGCTCCACGCCGGCGACCCACCCACGGACGTCGAGGTTGAGGTTTGCGGTGACGGTCCGTGCTGTTCCGACCATGTTTTCCTCTCACCTCTTTCGTTTGTCGGGTCGCGTTTCTCTTCGTTCGACGGAGAAATGGTAGGACTCTGGTCGTTGGTAGTTGTTTTTTGGGTCCATCACTTTGCTTCTTGCGACGTTAAGCGCGTCGCAAGCCCAGCACCGACCGGCGTTAACGGCGTGGTACTCGTGGGTCCTGGATGGGTCGTCACGTTGAGCGGTCAGGGCCATGCACTCGTCGACCGGCTCTTGGCATCTGGGGCACAAAGAGTCCTCCCAGTCAGCGAGGGCAGCGACAAGCGCGTAGGACTCGGCGTCCCACTCCGGCTGGACGGCGGTCACAGAGCCGGTGACTTTCCCGTCGGCGTCCCGGGTGACTTCTGTCGTTGTCGTGGGCGACCAGCCCCACAACGTCCGAGGTGCTACGCCGAGTTCTCTGGCGGTCCTGACGTCGCGTCTGAGCCGCGCATCACCTCGGATGCGCGCGACGAAAAAGGGATCGACCCGTCCTCCCGGCGGTTGACGCTGATCGCGGCGGCCGCGAGCTCGTCGAACTGCCGGTCCGTGAGCCGGGAGAACAACTTCTCCCACTGGGTGTCGGTGAGCACCGGTGCCGTCACGGACGCCCGGACGTTCTCCAAATGAAACGTGGAGGTGTTGAAACCGAACGCTTGGTCGGTTTGGTTGTCCGCCCGAGGTGGGTGACGCAGCAACGTCGAATTGTATTCGGCGAAGGGACGCCCGGTGACAACGAATGTGACCGAGTGCTCCCGCATCTCGGTCTCGACGGCTTGCACAGCGGCTGCCCGCTCGCGGCGCTCGCGGAGGAGGCCTTGTGCGGCGGTCGCCGTCCCGTCGTTGTCCCGGCCGTTGTCGATTGTCTCCTCGACAGCGGCCAGGGCCTTCTGGGCGGCGTCCCACCTGGCCCGCAAGGACCCTCGCAGGCACAACCGCACCTCCCTGGAGGGGGAAGTCCGCCTCCCCGAGGAGACCGTCGATGTCATTCACGTTGTGAGCGTCTTGTCGTCCGTGACTCTCCCGCGGACGAACATTTTCTGCTGGCGCCGGAACACCTCGCCCTCCGCGCCAGGAATGATCTGTCGCTTCCCGGCCTCGACGGGGATTACAGTGACAACATCATTTATTGCAAATGCCGTCGCGTAATCTTTTCCCATGCGCATGACGCAGAACCCAAGGTAACCGGGGACAAGCGTCGTGAAAGCTTTGTCATTTGCGGCGATCGCGGTCCGGACGTAAGTCAACTCCAACTGATATTTTACTCGCCCACGTCTTTCGTAGTCTTCACGGTCACACAAACGTTTGTCCTCGATGGCGTTCTCGTCGACCTTCAGGTCGACACCGTCAGCGGTGAGGAGGCAAGAGATGTCGACGACGGAGCCAGCGTTGAGCTCGGCGACGGTCGGCGCGGAGCTGTCGACCATCGTGGTGACGAGGACCACCTTGGTGTTGGCGTCCGTGGGGATCCCGTCGAAGATCGGGTCAGCCATTGGTCTTTCCCTTCAAGTTCTGTGGCGGTGGGGATTGTTCACGGAATGTGGCGTGCTCTCCGAGCGCGACCCGGTGCTTCGGCGGGCGCGGGTTGGGCGCGTCGTGGTCGGGGTGGCCCGGGACGGCGTCCACCCCCGCGACGAGGCCCGCCGCGAACTCCTGGGCAGGCACGTCGAACTCGTGGCCGGTGTCCCGGTCCCGGACCCACGTCCATCTCGTCATGCGGTCCTCCTGGTGACGTGCAGGGTGATCACGATGGCGGTGCGCGCCATCGTGAGGGTCTGACGGTCCGGTCCTCGACGACGGGACCGGAGTCCCCGATCTCCCTCCCGGACCACGCCGGTGTGCAGGTCGGGGTGCGTGATCCGGGTGCCGGTGAGCGCGGCCCGGACACGGTCCACGGCCCACAGGGCGCGTGACCGGTCCCCGCCGACGCACGTGATTTGCGCGGCCCACACGAGGCCACCCAGGGCCTGGGTGAGGCGGTCCTGGGTGCCTCGTCCGGCCTGGGGCCAGACGAGGGCGCAGGGGTGCTCCCGGCCGTCAGGGTCCGGGTGCTCGGTGGTGACGGCGGCGTCCCAGACGTGGAGGTCGGGTCCGGCGGCGGCGCGCAGATGGGTGATGACGGCCGTGGTGACGACGTCGGTGGACAGCACGGTGGTCGTCACAGGACATCACCTGCCAGCACGCCCAGGGCGTCGATGAAAGGGCCGACCTGGCGGTCGAAAGCTGGGCCGACGAACGCGACCGGACCCCGGCGCGAGGTCCCGAACTCCACAAAAACCCCCGTAAGCGGCGGTTGGTCCGACCTCCGCCGAGAACCCCGACGACCGACGTCGACACCGAGGCTCGCAGCGCGCCGGTGTCGACCGGCGCCAGGACCCGCGCGTCGCGCTCGATCGCGGCGGCCGCCGCGACCAGCGCGACGCGCGCCCGCGCCGTGACACGCGCCGGCGCCCGCCCCAGGTCCTCGACGAGCCGGTTGATCCGCCGGGCGTCCACGCCCACGGTCATCGGGGACGGTCCAGGTCTTCCTCGCACACCAGGGTCCCGGGTCCACCGCTCGGACCCCCGCTGCACGTCGACCACGACCAGGACCCGACCCACCAGCCACCGGTCGTGGACCGCCTCCGTGACCGTCCAGGACCATCCAGGACCCACGTCCGGGACCGTCCAGACCGACCGACGTCTCGTCGAGCTGGACGAGGTAACGGCGGGCGGTGATCTGCTGCCCGCCCATGTCGCCCGTCGACGACGACCGTAGGGCCTGGACCCCCGCCCGGCCCTCCCACTCCGTCACGGGCACCGGGGCCGTCCCGGTGCCCGTGACCAGGTCCACCACCGCGGGCCCGGATGGGCGCGCGAGCACCCCTCTGGAGCCCATGCCTCCGGTCGCGGCGCGCCGATGGTGGGACGACCACCGGACCGGCACCGACCTGGCACCGACCAGCGGGCTCATGTCAGCTCCGCGGTGGGGACGCCGCTGGTCTCGATGATCTCCAGACCAGACCATCCACCCGACATGGATCCGTCGTCGTCGGCCGCTTGCGTCCTGAGGGACGCCGCGTGGACCCTGAGGGCGTCCGCGACTTTGGCGCCGTCGGTGGACAGGTCCTGCGTGCGGATCACTTTGGACACCATGGCCTCGGACGAGGCCATGGTGTCCAAAGCGGCTGCGGCCGCGAGCCTCACAGACCCCGACTCCAAGCCGAGGAAAGACGTTATCTGCCGATCGGTGAAAACGAACGAGTCGGGGTCTGTGTCACCGATGAGCAGACGCACCTGCTCACCGGCGTCACCAGCGCAGAAACCCATCGCTCAGGCCGTCGAGGCCAGGGTCGCGATGGGGTCGAGCGTCGCGCCACCGATGATGTGCCGACACCGGTACTGAATCCCGTCTGAATCAAAATCTCCGTCCTCCGCAGAAAGCGGACCACCAGACAAAGACTGCCCGGTGTCCGCTTTCGCGCGAAGGTCAGGGGCCTCGAAACCACGAAGAAACCCGAGGGCAACAGCCGGACGGCGGGTCTCCGGTGAAGGGAGGATGTACCAGGTCGTCGCTGATTTCGCTGAGACGTCGATGACGCCCAGCCATGGGTTCACGACCAGGTTAAACTTTCCCCTCAACCAGTTGGCCACGACAAGAGTTTTGCTACCGTCTGTGACTCTGATCTCGGTGGCGTTCAGGATGTTCGACGCGGTCGCCTCCAACGCTGGTGGGACAACGAGAACAAATTTGCTGAGTTGCAGAGGCCGTCCTTCGTTGTCTTTTCTCGTCGTCACGGCCGTGAACGCTTGCACGAGGTTGTCGACGGTCAACGCCAGGGCAAGTGGCGCGTTGTTGTTCGCCGATTTGAAGAATGCTGTGTTTGGGCCGGTCGCGGCCGCGATCTGGGACGTCGCGAGCCAGTCCTCGGTGTCCCTCGCGCCCTGGGCCAGACGTTCTGGGAGCGCCCGAAGACCGTCGAGGTCGTCGTTTATCTTGTCCTCCCACGAGATCGGTATCCGCTTACCGAATTTCGTGACCGCAAGAGAGTACGGGGCCTCCGTGACCTTCGAGGCTGGGTACTCGGCCAGCTCCGCAACACGATCAAACGTGCTCCTGCCGCCGAGGAGATCAACGATCTGCTTTGGCCGGAAATCGTTGACGACCGACCTCGAAGCAAAAGTTCCCCACACCTGAGGTAGCATCTCGTAGGTCGCGAGTAGCTCGCGGCCGAAGATGGTCCCGAGGAGGAACGGAAAATCTGATGTGGAGAGGGCCTCCTGGAAAGCGAGGACAGCCCTCCGGTTCCCGCTCATCGCGGCACCGAAAAGGTCAGCGGCCTCACTGAGTCTGGCGATGGTCTGCGGGTCTATTGGTTTCGGGCGGGTCCACGTGGACCTGGCGACGTCACCGGCTTGGACGGCGGCTTCACCTGTCAGGATCTCGTTCGGCCCGGGCCGGACGAGGAGCGCGGTCGTTTCTTGTGGCATTGTGTCTTTCCTTTGTCAGACCTGGGTGACACGGACAGGGATAAGGCTCGCCGGTGCGGTCTTCGCGACAAGCGCGTAACCGAACAACGTGTTTCCCGCGCTTGTCACCGACAAGTTGTTGGAGCTGTCGATGTAGACGGGGTCACCAATGTTCGTGACCGCGCCGGTCACGGTGAGAGAGAAGACACCACGCAGCCACACCGTGGCGTTCCCGATCGCGTTCCCGCCACCGACGTTGGTGGCGGTCGCGCGGTCCGTCTGCGTGACGCCCATCAGGGACCCGACCTTGACCGGTGACCCCGAGGCGGTGCCCGCCGGGACGGGCAGCGACAGCCGGTCGGCGTCGCGGAAGACCTCGTTGACCGCCATCAGGAGACCTTCCTGACGGCGGGCGGGGCGAAGGGAATCGCGGCGATGGACTCGGCGAGGTCGGCTTCGGTCGGGCCGCCGGGCGCGGCGCCGGCGCCGAAGCCGTGGACGGCGCCGGCGCCAGCGCGCTCCAGGATCGCGGCGACGCCCTCGGCGGCTCGTGACCGCATCGCGTCGCGGTCGACGGCACCGGACTCGTCCAGTGGCGTGTCGGCGGTCAGGCCGATCATCTGCCACTGGTCGAGGACGACGTCGGCGGCTCGTGCGGCCTCGGTGACGATCTGGTGGGCGGTCGTGGTGTTCAGGTCGCCGCGCATCGCGGCGACCTGGGCCTCGGCGGTCCGGGCGCGGGCCTCGGCGGCCTGGACCTGGGCCTCGGCGGCCTGGACCCGGGTCGCCATGGTTGCCTCGGCGGCCTCGACGCGCCGCCGGGACGCCTCTGCGGCGGCCTCCGCCGTCTGGACCCGGCCAGCGGTGCGCTCCAGGTCGTGGAGCGCGGTCGCCTCCACGGTCGTGGTGGGTGGGGCGGGCATGGTGTCCTCCTCGGACTCGGTGATGGTGCTGGTGGTGGCGCGCCAGGTCGTGACGGCCTCTGCTGGGACGGCCTGCCCGGGATCGATGGTCACGGCCCCGGACCCGTCGATCCCGAACGGGACCTGGAGGATGGCGGTCTCGCCATCGGGTCCGGTCCAGGTCCGGACCCAGACGAGACCGGCGGTCTGGTCTGTCTCCAGGACGACGGTGCGGTCACCGAGGGCGGCGCGAGCGGCGTTGCCCAGGGCGGCGTGGACGTGCCCGCCCTGGGCCTCGGCGGCGCGGGTGGACTCCAGGACGGCCCGGACGCGGCCGCCACGACCAGGAGACGTGACGAAGTCCACGGAGTCGGTGCTCAGGACGCGGGTGATGATGGTCCCGGTCCTGCCCTCGGCGGTCCCGGTGGTGACGGCGGCGCGGCCCCGGATGGACACCCCGATGTCGTCACGCAACTCGGACAAGACGGTTCGGAATGGGCTGAAGATCTTTGCCTCGGCGACGACGGCCTGCGCGTGGTCGTCCCATCTGGCGTCCTCGGTGAGGATCCCGGCGAGGTCTCTGACGGACCGCTCCGGCGTGTCCGTCGCGGATGGGTGGTCCAAGAACATGCGTGTGCCCTCGGGCCACGCGCGGGTCTCGGCGGCCTCCCGCAGAACGTCCGCCGAGTAGTGCCCGGATGACCCCCATCCGGGAGTTATGACCTGAATGAGCATCCGCCCGCCCGTCATCTCACCCGGCGGCAGCGGCGTGGACTCGGTCACCTCCACACCGACCGCGGTCGTGGTCCTCGTCATGCGGTCCTCCTCTCTCCTCGGTCGTGCGCGCTCACGCGGCACCACTGTTCAGGGCGCCGACAGGTGTCGGCGCCCACGAGTCACGCCACCCGCGCGTGACCCGTCGCGTCGTCAGGTCCTCCCACGCGACGCGCCCGGACCGCAGGAGCTCCAGCCGGGCCGGCCCCATCACGGCGACCTGGTCCAGGCCCGGAAGCCCGGCGAACACGGTCCGGGCGTCCGGGACCACGGACGGGGCCGCTGACCCGGCCAGACCCAGGTCAGCCCACGGCCGGAGCAGCGGGACCCGCGTGCACCTGCCCTGCTGGTGGTCCTGCGGTCCCGGGTCGTCGACGTCGTGGACGGACCCGTGACGTGCCCAGCACGACGGGCAGGTCCGCCGGTCCAGGGCAGCGACCCACTGCCACCCACCGACGACGCCGCGGTTGGACCGGTCCCAGACCAAGGAGGCGGCCCGGTGGGCGTCCAGGACCTCGGTCCTGGCGATGACGAGCGCGCGGGTCCGGGTCAGGTCCACGGCGCCACGGACCTGGTCGACCATCCGCGTGGCCACCGCCCGAGGGCCGTCACCGGTCTGGACACCACGGACGAGCTGGTCATGGACCGCCGCGACGCCCTCCCTGGACAGCGGCAGGTGCAGGGACGTGATCCTGGTCCTCGTCCTGTCGACGACGGCCCGGACCTGGTCGTGTGTGACGTCCCGGACCGCGCCGGTCACGGCGCGCCGGTCACGGCGCGCGCGGGGGGCCTGAGACCCGACGAGGTCGGGCCTGGCCGCGAGCGCGTCGTCGACCGCCCGGACGGCGGCCGCGAGGGTCGTCGTGAGCGCCGTGCCGACGACGTCGTCGAGCAGGGCCCGGGTCACCGCGAGCGCGGTCCGGGCGCGGCGCTCACGGTCGATCTGGGCCCTGCTCGGCCACCGCCCGTCTGCGCGGGTCGTGGCGAGGGTCAGCGCGGCGTCCTCCCACTCCCGGGCGGCGACACGCCACGCGCGGTCCCACGCGGCAGTCACGGACGCTGCCGCGCCGTCGACGATCCCGTCGACGCCCGCGCGGGCCGTGCGGATCAGCCGCATCGTCTCGGGGGTCACGGTCACGGCACGGCCGGGTGGTCACCGGCGGCGACGGCGGCGAGCGCGGCCGTCGCCGCCGTCTGCGCGTCACCGAGGGCCGCAACAGCCGCCGGGTCGACCCAGCGGCCCTGGTCGTCGGTGACCTGCTCCAGGACGCTCTCGACGTCCTCGACGCCGAGGGCGTCCAGGAGCAGCCGGACCGTCGTCAGGGGCGGCAGCTTGCCGGTGGCGTCGGCGTCGGTGACGGCGGCGACGGCGGTCGCCGGGTCGACCTGGTCCAGGGAGGGCCACACGACCTCGACGGTCGGTCTGGTCCCGCCGACCGTCACGGTCGTGCGCCCGTCGGCGTCCGTGGTGGCGACGGCGGTCGCTCTCAGGGGGCCAGCGGGTGCGGTCACGGCAGCCGTGATGACGTGGTCCACGACCGCGCGGATGCCCTCGGTGTGCCTGGCTCTGCGGGCTTGCATCCCCAGACGCATGGGGTGGTCCAGGGTCGCAGCGGTGGCTCTGGACCCGGTGACGCCCGGGTCTCCGAGGAGCATCGTGACCGGCAGATCAAGCCCTGCGGCGACCATCGCGGCCAGGGGCCGCCCGGACTCGCTGTCGATCGTGGCGCCGGTCTTCGGCACGGCCTCCAGGGTCGTGCCGTCGGTGGCCGCGATGGTCGCGCCGGCTGTGGACCCGGTCGACCCGGCCGCTTGCAGCGCCCGGGTCCTCACAGCGGCGGCGGCCCGCGATGCCCGCGACCCTTTTGCCGAGAGTCGCCACGCGAACTGCGAGAGGGCTTTCACGAGCTGCGCCCAATCCGCCAAAAATTCGCGATACGCCCGCGCCCACGGCAGGGCCGTGTAGACGTCACCGACCCCGAACGTGGCGCCCATCGCGCGGTTTACCGTGACGTGGAGAACAGGTTTGTCCCACTGGACGCGGTGCCCCTCACCAGTGACCAGCGGTTTCCGCGTCGGCTCCCAACCAAGAGCCGGATAAACAATTGTCTCATTCCCGGAACGACGATAAAACAATTGTTTCTCGGTGCTGTCCTCCGGGTTCGTCACGACCCCGGAGATCTCGTCCAGAGGAATCGTCCGGACTTTCACCCGACCCGTCCTGGGGGACGTGACGAGCGCAAGGAAAACGTTTCCGTCGGTCGCGAGGGCACGCTCGATCTCCTCGCGGGCCTGCTCACCGGACCACGACGCCCGGGTCCCAGGGTCGTCGAGGAACCGGGCCACGACGTCCTGCACGACCTGCTCTGTGCCCTCCTTGCCCCGGACCCTGACCTGCGCCCCAGACCCCCAAATGAAAGCCGTCCGCAGGGCCACGCCCCGCGCGACGAGCGTGTTCGTCGTGCACATCGCGCGGCCGACCTCGGCCGCGCGCAGCACACCTTCGTGAGACAGGACGCCCTCGGTCTCCCCGGTGACACGACGCCACCCCTGGTCCTCCAGCGCGCGCTCGGCGTCAGCGAGGGACTCCGCCAGGAGGACGCCCCGGTCCTGCTCCTGGCGGAGTGCTGCGCGCACGGCCTCGCCTGGCTGTGCCCGTGCGCGGAGCAGGCTCACCACAGCAGCAACCTCCCTTTGTCATCCCAGGGCCGACAGGTAGCCGACCCCACCGACGTCGTCGAGGACGTCGCCCGACCCGAGGAGGTCGACGCCTGCAGCGACCGGGACCAGGACGAGCCGGGTCAGGGCCTGCGTCATGGCGTCCACCTGGTCGTCGTGGGCGCTCGCGGGGAACTCGGCGGCCTCCTCGACGAGGTCACCGACCCACGGACACAGGCCCGCGTCGGGCAGGTGGACGTTCCCGGCCTCGACCAGCGGGGTCACAGCCGCCGCCCTGGCGGTCTTGGACCCGTGGGGCTCCTCACCGACGACACCCGGGACGGTCCGCGCGAGCTGCGAGATCACGGCAGGTCCGTTTGCTTTGTCCTCGACGAGCTTCAAGACCGCTTGGGGCCAACGCGCCGACAAATTCTTCACAGCCTCGCAGGTCTCAACGAAATCCATTTGACCTCGAACTTGGTCCACCAACCAGCAGTCATTTCTTCTGCGCAGCCAAACCTGGCCCACGACGAAATCAGAGGATCCGGTCCCTTTGAAAGCCATGTCCCAGGACTGGACAAGCTCTGCGGTGTCACCGTCCAGGCCCGGGACGACCTTCGTCCCGTTTTCCCCGTCGATCCAAACGGGCACGTTGAAACGCGCCCACCGGTCCCGTGGGAAATAGCCACCCGTCAAAGGGACCGGGCGACCCTGATAAAGTGACGCCCACGTGGGACCGGACCGCGCCCGGGTCGCCTCCCACTGCGCGACCGTCCGGCCACGAGCCGAGACCAAGAACTCGCCTGGCGCCCGTCCCAGAGGGTCCGACCCCCCGACGCCCGGGTCGTGGTCGGCGCACGCCGGGATGTTCACGACGGTCCACGCCGCGCCGTCAGGCGCGGCGAGCAGCCGGGCGGCGAGGTCGTCGTGGTGCCACCGCGTCAGGACCAGCACCACCGGCGCCCCCGGAGACAGCCGCGTCGCCCCCACGTCCGTCCACCACGTCCACGTCGCCTCACGCGTCACCGCGCTGTCGGCCTCCCGGCGACCCTTGACCGGGTCGTCGATGATCAGGACGTCCAGCGCCCGGCCCGTCAGCGACCCACCGATCCCGGCGGTCACGACCCCACCACGGTGCCCGTCCAGCGCCCACTCGTGCTGCGCGGACAGGTCTGCCCGGACTCGCATCGTGTCCCACGACCCGTCAGCTCTGATCGTCCCCGGGGCGTGGGAGAGGATGTCGTCGCGCACCGCGCGGCCCCACCTCCGCGCGGTGCTCGCCTCGAACGAGACCACGCCCACCCTGACAGCGGGGTCACGCCCCAGGAGCCAGAGGGGGAAAAACCGTGAGACCAGCTGGGACTTGCCCTCCTGCGGTGGGATCGACACGATGAGGCGCCCGTCGGGACGAGACACGACGTCCACGAGCGCGTCGGACACCAGGTCCAGGGCCGGTGTCCTCACACGCGCCGGGTCGATCATGGACCCGACACTCACCGGCGACGACCACGACCCCGACCCGGCGAACTCCTCGGCGGCGACCTCCGCCCACCGAGGGGGCACACCTCTGCCCACACGCACAGTGTTGCACTTGCGGGGCACCGGCGGGGCCAGCCACGCCCATGGACCTGTCTCAGGTGCTGCGACGATCCCGGCGACGGGTGTCGCGCTCCACGTCCCAGACGTCGATCAGCGACAGCAGAGACGCCCTCCCCCGTCTCCCGACCGCGCTCAGGTGCCCGCGCGCGACCCACGACCGCACCGTCACCGGTGACCTCCCCGTGAGCATGGCGGCCTCGGTGATCGTCACGACCCGGGCGTCACGACTCCGGTCCACGCCCCGCCGGTCCACGCCCTCGCACCGCGCCGCACCGCACTGGTGGGCGCACACGCACCCTGTCGGGGCGGTCGCGCAGACATCGCACCCCGTGGGCCCGATCATGCCCCCGGCCCCGTCAGCGCCCGCAGATGCCGTGGGACGACCTGGGGGACCCGCGCCCGCTGGTCCTCCGAGAGGTCCATCTCTCCGAGGACCCGTCGGATCACGGCCGCGACGAGCCGGCCCTGGGCCTCCTCCATCTCCACCTGCGCGGTCTCCGCGCCGGGCTGGGAGTCCAGGCCCAGGAGCCGCGCTCGGCGCTCCATGATCCGCAGGACGCGGTCGATCTCCGGGAGGCCACCGCTGACAGCGGTGGCCCAGATCCCCATGAGGAGGGCGTCAAGACGATCGGCCTCCTCCGCGACAAACTCTCGCGCGGGTGTCCGCACGATGGACGCGAGCGCTCGGGAGACGTCTTTGTGCGCGCGGCACCCCGCGACCCGTAGTCGAGCACCTCCGCGATCCTTTCCCACGTCGCGCCGGCCCGGCGCAGGTTGATCGCCCTTTCGCGGCGTCGGGCCACGTCCACAGAGTTTCTGTTCATCCGTCACCGTCCAGGTCTATTTTTGTTTCCTGCCCGTTCCTTTTGGGCTCGCCGCCGGTCGCGAGCTGCCAACGTCCGACGGTCACATCAGCATAGCGCGGGTCAATCTCGATGACCCTTGCTCGGCGGCCGATGGACTCAGCGGCCAGAACTGTCGTCCCAGAGCCAGAAAACGGGTCAAGGACAAGATCGCCGACAACAGTGGAGTTGCTCATCAGCTCACTGATCAGACCGACAGGTTTCATCGTCGGGTGTAATTTGTTTGGCGACTGCGGCCACTCCATCACAGTTCGCTTTGATCTTCCGCCGCGCCACTCATGGGTGGCGCCTGGGCGCCACCCATAAAAAATCGGCTCAAACGAATTCTGGTAGTCTGACCTGCCAAGAACAAAATTTGGTTTCGCCCACACCAGTGTCTGGTGCATGTCAAGACCGGAGTCCGCCAAAGACTTGAGGAAGGTCCGGAGGAGGTCCCCGGACGGAGAGAAAACGTAGAACGAGCCCCCCGGTAACAGTCTTTCCGCTGCTGCGGAAAGACATCCCACGAGAAAAACATTCAGCGCCCCGGGTCCAGGTTGTCGTTCTCAATCATCATCGCGTCGGCGGTTTTGCCGACGTAGCCGACCCCATAGGGTGGGTCCGTCAGGAGCAACCTTGCGGTCTCGTCCCTCACGAGGAGGTCCCACACCGCCGGGTCCCTGCTGTCACCGACGGCCAGACGGTGGTCACCGAGCTCCCAGATGTCACCCGGCGAGGACACGCACTCCCGCTCGGGGACGTCCGGGACGGACTCGGTGTCACCGAGGAGACGTTCTCTGCCGGTCGATCTCAGCCAGGACGTCTCGGACGTCCGCTGCCAGGAAACCCGTGCCAGCGAGGTCGTCCTGGACTTGGGACAGCAGGTCAGCCAGAGCCGGCAGGTCGACATCGCCGAGTTGCGCGGTCCGGTTGTCGGCCAGGACGATCCGGGTCGCGCCTCTCCATCGTCGACGTCGACGTGGACAGCGGCGACCCGGTCCCACCCCAGGTGGATGACAGCAGCCAGGGTGTGGTTGCCGACCAGGACCTCATCGGGGCGGCCTGTGTGAGTGCCACGGTTGACAACAATTGGACGATATTGCCCGTTTCGCTCCAGGGACGCAGCGATAGCCGCGACGTCCCCCCTCCTGGCGTTGCCGACGAACTGCGTCAGGTCGGTGACGGCCCGTGTGCTGGTCCCGATCTCGGGATGGATCACGTGAGGGCTCCCCCGGCCCGGCGTTGGCAGAGCCATGCGTTGGCCCCCGTGGCGGTCACTGCGGGTGTCTGTTTGGTCACGTGAGAGATCATCTCACGTGACCAAACAGACACCCTTTGCGGGACTTGCGGTATTTGCGATACCGTGGTTGGTGCGTGACCTGGGCACGGCCGGTCAGGGTGTGACCCCCCCGACCGGCCACCCGGGTCACGCACCAACCACCCCGCGCGCCTCGTCCACCAGGACGTGGACCAGGCGCGCGTAGGCGCGCTCGTCCCAGGACGCGCCGCACGCGTGGCACCAGACCCGGTCCGCGCCGTCGGCCCGGGTCAGGGCTGTCCGGTCGCACCCGGGGCACGGCGCGGGGAGGCGGTGCACGAGATCGTCCAGGCCCGCCGCACGCGTGGCTCGACGCGCCAGCGCCAGCGCCTCGACGCCAGCATGTGGCCCGAGGTCGAGGTCCGCCAGGAGCGGGCCGACCCAGGTCACCAGGTGCTTCACGGCGGCTCGGAGAGCGTCTGCCCGGGCGGTCGTGGATCCGGCGCGGCGCCAGGTCCGGGGCGCGGAGTGCCCGAGGTGCCGGCGGAGGGCCTGGTCGGTGCGGGTGGCCCAGGTGATGATCTCGTCGATGGTGTCCCAGGCGGGGGACGGGGAGGATGAGCCGATGCGTGTGGGGGCGCGTGTGGTGTCGGTGGTCCCTGAGTCGGCGAGGTGTCCGCGGTCGTGCTCGGTGCGGTCCCACAGCGCACCGCAGAGGCCGGGGAGGCTGGTGATGGCATGGGTGATGCGGGTGGTGCAGGTGCCGCACCAGAGGTGAGGTGTCTCGGCGGCGCATCCCGTGCACGTGTGGGTGGAGTCATGCGCGAGATCATCCCATTTCTGACTCGCTCAGCAGCAGAGTCAGTGGTCGGTCCACGTCGCGGACCACACCGCTGACGTGACCCGCCCGTTCCGGTCCCATTTGTGGCGGTCGCGCACCTTGTTTGCGGCCTCCGCTGTGCGAGGCCCCCACCACCCGTCGGGCCGGAGCCCGACCTTGCGCTGCCAGGTCGGGAGGCCACGGGCTGGCGACTGGCTCCCGTGGCCGTGGGGACCCGCGCCGAACCAGTCGCCCCACGGCAGGGGCCACGGGGGTGCTCGGTGCGGGTCGTGGGGGTGTGGCCGGGACGTGACCTCCGGACAGGACGACGTGCCGGATCCGGTCGACCGTGAGGTGGTGCGGGCCTCTTGCGGCTGCCCAGCACAGCTCGACGTGCAGGTGCCGGTCGTGCGCGTCGGCGCCGACGTAGGCGCGCCATCCGGCGTCGGGGTGGGCGCCGGACCAGATCCTCTGGTGCCAGATGACGCACTGCACACCGAGCTCTTTCGATGCTCCCCGGAGGGCCTCAGCGGCGTGCGTCGCCCAGGAGGTGACACCAGGTGTGCCGAGGTCGGCGGCACGCCCATCGCCGTGCACCGACGGCGACCTTGAGCCACGGATGGGCCGGCAGTTGAAGATGCCGTCGTTGCGGCCGCCTCTGGCGGCCGTCTCGGTGATCCACCAGGTGACGAGAGATTGAGCGCCTGGTTGCGGGCCGTCCGCGCAGGTCGTCCCAGCTCCGCTGTACCCCCTGAAAAGAGTCATTCCGCCGGGTCCAGGTCGACGGCCTCCGCCGGGTCCAGGTCGTCCCCCGGGTCCAGGTCGACGAACTCCGCGAACTCGGCTTGGCTGCTCATCTCTCCTCCAGCACCGCAGTCGCGTCCCGCGCACATATCAGTGCGCGGCTCGCACCATATCAGTGCGCTCATCTGAGAGGATCTCTCACATGAGCGAGAGAGATCGTCCCGGCCCGTCACGGTCGTGGCGTCGTGAGCCGGCGCTGATCTCCGGCGCCGTCGCCGCCGTCATCGCCTTGGCGGTCTCGTTTGGGCTCGACCTGTCCGAGACGCAGGTCGGGACGATCATGGCTGCCGTGGCAGCTGTCCTGGCCCTGGTCGTCCGTGGCCAGGTGACGCCGATCGCCGACCCCCCATCTGCCCAAGCACGCCACCACGGCACGCGACCGAGGGTGAGACCCGGTGGGCGTCCCCCGCAGGGGGGGACCGCCGGGGACGGGCACGCACCGGGTCTCACCCTCGGTCATGGTGCCACGGGTCCCGGGCAGGTGACGTGGACATGTGGCCCGGCGCACCGGGTGGCATGTGCGCCACACGTCGCCGCGCCCGGCCACATCAGGACAAACCAACCTGCCTGGCCAGCTGGTGGTGGGGGGGCGGTGTGCCCGACCCCGCATCAGGACTCCTGATCCCGGCCGTGATCACGGCCGGGACAACGGGGGGGTCGCCGCAATCCTTGCGGCGACCCCCGGCGTGATCCGCGCGGTCCGGGACACCCCCGCCGGACGCCGTGACGTCCGTGTCCTCCTGCGCCGCCTGGTCGCCGCCATCAGGACCCAGCACGACGTCTGGGACCGGATCGACCCGGTCCTGCGCGCGGACTGCGAGAGAGAGATGGACCGATGACCCCGCACCGCCCGACGAGCCCGACGCTGCGAGTCGTCACGTTCGTCGCCCTCGTCGTTTTCGTCGTCTCCGCCGGGTTCGTCGCCCACACCGCGATCACGACGACACGCCGCCTGGAGACCCTCGAGACCCGCGCCGCGTCCGACACCCGCGCCGCCCGGACCGCTCAAGCGGCCCGGGACCAAGCGATCGGCCGCCTGGTCCGGGACTCCGCCGCTCTCCGCGCCCAGGTCGCCAGGTGCGCCGGGCAGCTCCCGGACGCACCGGGCTGCACCACACCCGTCGCACCACCACCCCAGGACCGGGTCCGGGGCGCCGGGACCCCACCGGTCCCCGTCCCCGGACCCCCCGGTCCCCCCGGGCGCGACGGCCGCCCGGGCCGGACCGGGACAGCCGGGACAGGGCGCCCAGGCCCCCCGGGGTCACCCGGGGCATCAGTCCGGGGCGAGCGAGGCGCCCCGGGTGACGGGACCACCGGTCCCCCAGGACCACCCGGCCGTGACGGCACCGACGGCACCGACGGGACCGACGGGACACCCGGGCAACCCGGGCGTGACGGGGCCGACGGCGCGCAAGGACCACCAGGTGTTGGCGTCACAGGTGTCACGACCCGGACCGACGGCACCGGGGCCTGCCACGTCCTCATCGCCCTGAGCGACACCACGACCATCGACGTCCCCTGGCCAGGGGCCTGCCCCCCCTGAGGCGGCAGTCAGACCGGGTCGTCGTACCCCCCCCACTCGATGCCGCACCCCTGGCACACCAGCCACGGGTGCGGCCTCGCCGGCACCTTCCGCTGGAGCCCGGCGAGGGACCACTGCCCCAGCGGTGGTGTCTCCCACCGCCACTCCAGCCGGGGCGCTGCGGTGCCGCAGTGGCGGCATGTCTGCTTTTCGGCCCACGCCGCAAGCAGCAATTCCTCGGTGGACATCTCAGCCACGCACCGAGGAGCCGCCGCACCTCGTGCACAAGGTTTCCCTCGACCACGTCTGTTTGGAGTGTGTGAGCTGCGCCGAGCGGGCAGAAAACGCACCGCTCCCTGGGGTCGACGTGGTGGCTGGGGTCACGAAGCTCTGCGTGCTTCCACACATCCCCGTCGTGCACGATGGTGCCGTCACACGTGACGCACCGCCAGTCCTCGGGAAGGATCTCCACGTCCTTCGTGGGGATCTTGCCGTACCCGGTGTGGGTCGACCGGCTAAACATCTCGAACGTGGTGGTCATGGTGTCTCCTTGGTCGGGTGGTTTGGTGGGACCATCATGGCATCCGGTGGCTGCCATGTCAAGGGTTTGCGCGTCCTCGCCTGGGGTGATCCCCCAGCTCGACGGCCCACAGCCCGCCAGCGCGTCGGCAAACCTCTGTGCTGGACAGCCCGTCCAGCCACGCCGCCTTCTCCATGATCAGTCTCCTTCCGTCTCGATCGCTGCGCTGCCCGACCACTCCTCGCGGTGGTACTTCCATCGGACCTTCTGCCCGTCCCATCCGAGGTCGACCACCCCGGACCTGAGCCCCACCAGGCGGCCTCCGTAGTGCTCGTCCTCCCGGGTCTCCATGGTGGGAGTCATCACGCACTCCCCCCACGACCTGCACCCCTCTCCCTCACTCTCCTCGCAGCTGATCTCCAGACTGACCCCCCGGTGGATACTTGCCCGGAGAGAGTGTGCGTGCCGGGCCGCGCCCCCGCACCGTCCCTACCCTGGCATCCCCCATCACGCCGCCTCCATGTCGTGTCGTTCCTGAGGCGTGGTCCCGCCCCAGACGCCGAACCGGAACCCGGCGTCCCACGTGCGGTGTCTTCCCGCGTCGAGGTGGACCAGGTGGAGCCGGGCCAACCGGTCCGGGATGACCGCGCGGCGGCTCGTGTCAGCCACGACACACCTCCACGTCGCACACATCCGCGTCGCTGGACAGCGACGCGAGGACGGCGTCACGCTCGGCCGGATCGAGGAGCCCGGCGGCCTCCTCGATCACGGTCCTCGCGTGCGCCGGCACGTCCGTGGCCCAGGCGAGGCCCACTCGACAGGGCCTGGACCCTCCCGACCCGGCAGTGCCGCAGCCATGCCTGCACCTGCCTTTGGGTGCCTGGGTCGCGCGGGTCCGCGAGCCTCGGTGTCGTGGTCCACGCGCCGGACCCGCGCTGCTGGACGAGCTGGCGGGTCCGGCTGCTGAAGCGGGTGCCGTCGTCCAGGACGACGGCACCCTTCCCGATCCGGACGACGGTCCGATACGTCACTTTCGCGACGGCCCGGCTGGGGTCGATGACGGCGACCGTGCCGCCGACGACGACCCACTCAGGCACCTGTGAGGTGGTCATGACAGCCCCTCCTCTGGGTCGTTCTCTCTTGGACGCAGACCCCTTCCATGCGTGCCAAGACTGCCGCCTTGGCACGCATGTATTCGGCGTGACCCAGCCAGCCACCGCTGGCTGGGTCACCGGTGGCGGCCAGGCGGGCGGCCTTGGCGTCGGCCTTGTCGGCCTCGGTCCACAGATGGGCCAGGAGGCCCTGGACCGCCGCGTCAGCCTCCGGCGCTTCGGCCTCGGCGCGCAGCGCGCTGTTGAGCGCACCCCAGCCGGATGGTTCGCCGCGTGGCTCCAGGGCATAACGGGCCAATGCGTCGCGGATGACGTCGCTGACGGCCTCGTCCCGCTCAGCGGCGGCCCTGGTCGCGGCTGCCCACAGGTCTGCGGGCACCCGCACGGTCCGGTGGACCATCGGGGGGCGTGCCATGGTTTTCTCCTCTTGGTCGGGTCGTGGTTGGGTGGCTCAAGGCTCGCACGCCGTCCCCACAGACGTCAACCTGTTTGTGGGGACGTTTTCTGTCGGACCCCTTGACATGGCAGCCACCGGATGCCATGATGGTCACACCAACCACACCGACCAAGGAGCACCAAGATGACTACCACCACCGCCACCTGGACCAAGACCAAGGCGGGTCAGTGGGTGGTCTGCGGACCCACCGACCTGGTCCGGGCCGGCACGACCGTGACGGTGACGTCACGGTCTGGAGCCACCAAAAAGGTTGAACTCGCGTCCCACGGACGCGAGTTCAACCGCGCCGGCCGGAAATGCCGTTACGGGTACCCCGCCGGACCCACCGCCGGTGGATCCGGCGGGACGGCAAGCCGGGGTGTCCGTCGGGACGACTGCGACGAGTGCGGCAAGGCCGGCGCCGGGACCATCCCGGCCTTGGACCTGTCCGGCCTCGCCGGGATGGTGTGCCACTTCTGCATCAGGGACGAGGGGTCCCTCAGCTTCGACTGAAGATCCCCGTCGCCCGGTTGGCCGCCCACGCCAGGGCTGCCAACGACGCCAGGCACGCGACGGTCTCCACCCAACCCCCGGTGTCACCCAGGGGGACACCCCACCGAGCGGCCCGCCACCGCACCCAGACCAGCGGGACCGGCACGAGACCGGTGGTCAGGGCGTCCCCGAGGATGTGGACGACGCACCCCAGCCCCACCGCCCACGACGCCCACGACGGCGGGACCGGGACCGCCCACCACGCCAGGCCGGCTGACAGGGCGAGGTTGACCGGCCACGCCCCCGCGCCCCGGTCCACGGCGCCCGTCACGACAGCCCCACGCAGGGCGAGACCGACCAGGGCCGCGACGACCACGACCGAGGCCCACCGCCAGCCTTGAGCGAGCGTCACCAGACCCCACGCGACGCCCGGACCCAGGACCAGGTCGTGGGTCCCCCGCCGGTGACCACGCGCGACCCCCCCCACCACCCGGGCGAACACACCCGTCACCGGACCCCACATCCGCGCCGCGCCGGACCCGACCTGGTCCAGGTCGGGGACCAGGGCCGCGCCCGCGCAGCACACCACCCACGCGACCTGGTCGACCACACCCGTCACCGGCGCCCACGGCAGGACCACCGCGCCGGCGGCGGCACCGGTCAGGACGTGCGTGCGGCCCATCACGGGCCGCCCACCGCCCCCAGCAGGTCCCGTCCCCAGGGCTCCACGCCGGACCACACGACCTCCGTGGCACCACCGTGGCCGTGGACAGCGCAGACGGCCGCGATGTCCGGCCACACCGCCGTCGCGGCCGACGGCCCACGCCACCGCACCACGACGGTCCCGTCGGACCACTGCACTCCCTCGGCGACGACACCTGTCCCGGACACCCCGGACACGTCACGGTGACGAACCAGCACAAAAGCCCTCATCCGACGGACCGCCCACCCTGCTCGACATCGACCTCTGACACCTCGGGACCCTCCTGCGAGACCACGACTGACCACCGGCCGTCGACCGACGACGCGAGACCGTCGGCCGCCAACTCTGCCAGACGACGCGCGACGGTGGCCCTGGACAAGCGGATCGACTCGTCGTCGGCGGCGGCGACCTCGACCTCGGACGGTGAGGACCCCGGGTGCCCGGCCAACCACGCCCGGACCCCACCTGCGGCCGGCTGCCGGCCCGGACTCGGTGACGCCCTCGACCTCCGCGTGCTGCACCCGGAGGCCACCGACGTCCACGACGGTCGGCGCGTCACCGGTCAGGGCGTCCAGGCCGGCGGCCCGGGCGGCGGCGAGGTCCGCGCCGTCCAGGGCGTGAGGGACCCACCCGGTCGTCTCCCGGGTCGTGATCTCCGCGTCGAGGGCCTCGGTGACGCGGTGGACCCGCGCCGACGACGCGACGACCTGGCCCTTGGCTGTGATCACGGCCATCCCCGGGACACCTGTCAGGTCGGACAGGGCGACCTCGACCGATTTGCGGTGCTCGGCGCCGATGCCTTGGGCGGCCCGGTTGATCGCACTGTCGTCGGCGGTGGCGTGCATGATCTGCCACCCGCCGCCCATGATGACCGACCGGAAATTGGAGTTTTGCCCGGGCAGCTGGTCCCCGAACATGGTTTGTCCGGTGACGACGACCCGGACACCGAATTTCCGGCCGACCTGCACGAGGTGCGTCAGGGCGGCCTCGTCCCCCGGGCTCAGGGCCTGCACGACCTGACTGACCTCGTCGATGAGGACCGTGACCACCGGCTCCGGGTCGTGGCGGAAATCGAACCTGTCGCGCCCACCGGCCGCCTCCCACCGCTCCTTCCGCGAGGTCACGACCGCCGTCACGACCGTGATCGCCCGCCGCCAGTCAGCAGGCGTGAGGGCACGGACCCCAGCCATCCGCCTCACGAGCCGTGACGACGTCCCGCCCCCGCCGTCGACCCAGACGATGACCTCCCGACCAGCGAGCCACCCCGGCGCGATCACCGCCGCCGTGCTGTTGGACTTCCCCGCCCCCGTCCCCCCACTGATGAGGCCGTGCTGGACACCGTCGGCGTCGTGGAGACGGACACCGACCCTCGCGCCGGTGTCGTCGACGGCGACGGGCATCGTCCCGTCCTCCAGGACCACCGGCCCGTCCCACACCGTCGGCGCCCGCTCCAGGACCCGCCCGGCGGCGACCGTGACCGTGACCCGGTCAGCCGCCCCCGTCGTCACGCACGGCCCGGAGACGGACCGTGCCCAGCGGGGCACCGATCGCGTGCTCCACGGCCCGGCGCGTGGACTCCTCGGCGGCCTCCGAGGAGTGGCACGCCGCCGTCACGACCATCGTCGTGACGCCCTCACCCGTGGTCACGGTCCCCGGGACGACCCGGGACCCCGCCAACCGCCCACCCCCACCCCCGACGGTCACAGCCTCCTCCCACACGACCTCCCACGCCGTCCCCGGACGCCCAGACGTGGCCCTCGACGACACCCACGCCCACGACTGCCACCCCACGCACACCCCCAGCAGCACCCCACCCACACCCACCGGGACCGGGACCACGTCCACGACCACGGTCCACCCCGCCAGACCAGCCGCGCCGACCGCACCGATCCGACGCTCCCGGACCGACATCAGGACCCTGGACAGGCCCCCGGGCAGACCGGACCGCCGCCACCTGGACCGCGTCCCGGCCACCGCCCACACCTGGAGGGCCACCGCCAGAGCCAACCACCACCCCGCCGAGCGACCCGGGTCACGTCCCGTGGCGCCCACGACCGCCACGGCGGCAGCGACCAACGGTGTCAGCGCCCACCTCGCGGCCCACGCCCGGCCCACGGCCCGCAGGACCGGGTCCCCACCGGACCCGTCAAGGACCGGTGCGGCGGGCGTGGCGTCGACGACCCGACCACGGGACACCCGACCAGCAGGCCTGCCCGCCGGCAGAGGTGTCGTCGTCCACGCCCGCCCCATCTCAGGCGTCCCTGAGCGCGGCGACGTCGCCGGTCGCGCCGGTCGCCGTCAGGGCCTCGGCCGACGACGACAGGCGGTCGCACTCGGCGACGACCGCCGTCCACGGCGAGTCGTCGATGTCGGTGACGGTCCACTCCGTCGCCGACGCCACGGTGGAGTCCAGTCCCGGGCTCCTCACCCGGGACTGGCCCTGGTAGGCCTCGGCGAGCGCCGCCGACGCCGCCTGGTGGTCCTTCGCCCGGGACTGGATCTCCTGGAGGTCCTCGACGAGACGCGCGGCGGTCGCCGCGTGCTCCTCGGCGGCGACCCGGAGGTCACTCAGGCTGGTGATCTCGGTCATGACTGCCCTTCCTTCTTCTTGGTTTGCCTCGGTCGGCGGGGTGCCGGCCGAGGTCGTCTGTGATTGCCCGCCGGCCGCGCGGGCGGCCTGCCAGTCGACCAGCACCCGCGCGATGTCAGCGACACGCTCCGCCGGGTCCCGGGGCGTCTCGTCCTGGTGGTCCGCCCACGCGTCCGGGTCCCCGACCCGGTCCGGGTCCATCTCGACCAGACCCGGGGACCGGTCCGCGCGCCGGTCCGCAGACCTGGACCGGAACAGGTCCACCAGACCGGGAGCACCGGTCCGGGCACCGGACCGGACCCCGGACCAGACCGGTCCGGCGGTCCGGGCCAGGGTCCGGACCGCCCACCACACGGTCCGGCCCAGACCACGGGTCTGCTGCTCGGCCCAGACCGCGACCCCGCCCGCGCCGCCCGGACCGCCGCCACCGCGCCCACCGCGCGACCCGCGCGGCGGTCCGGGACCGGGTCCACTCGGACCGGGCCTTGGTCCACTCAGACCGCAGGTGGTCCCGCCCGGCGCGGGCACCACCGACGAGACCCGCCCCGGACCCCGGTCGCGACCGGGTCCGGTGACCCCCACACCAGGGTCGCGCTGACCAGCAGCGCGACGAGGATCACCCGAACACCCAGGTCGTGAGGCCACTAGCGAAGCCGTTCGCCAGGTCGATGCCGGTCTGCGCTGCCTGACCTGCCCGGCCCGGGATCGACCCGGCAAGGAGCGGCAGGACCAAACCGGTCCAACCGAACCAGTCGGGCGGATCAAAGTTGAACACCTTGTTGGGGACGAACCCCATCAACCACATGGCTGCGAGCGCCGTCGACAAAAGGAACACGACGGACGACCCGACCAGCGACCCCGTGGCCTGGTCAACCCACCCCGACAAGCCACGGATGCCGTCGGCGGCCATCGCCCCGACCCAACCAGCCCGGGCCAGGATCACTCCGGCCGCGAGCAAGCAGAAGTTGCCCGACCACAGGACGACCGACTGGACGATGCTCTTCGGGCCGGACGGCCCCCGGTGATGCGCCCAGATCAGGAAAACCCCGGCTGCCAGTAAAACGGAGAAACTGGACTTCATGATGTGACCCTTCCTTCTCTCCACGATCACTCCGAGTGACCGTGATAGTCTCAACCCTCGCGCGCGCCCCGCGCGCATAGGGCCAGGCTGTGACTGAGTCTGAGACTCTGAGACTCAGTCACAGCCTGTGACGCCTCAGACGTCGAGGCGGACAAACAGTGGCCTCCGTCCACGAGGCTTCGTCTCGATGCCGTGATCGGCTGGGTCCAGGCGCCGGCGTCTGCACTCCCTGCGTCCCAGAGCCACGACCTCGGCGGTGTCGCTCGGGTCCGTGGAGGCGCGAAAATTTGCCCCGGCTTGGTCCCCGGGTTTGCCGTCGGACCGGATTCTCCGGAGCCGGAACTCTGCCATCTCCTGCCTCATGCTGGTGCCTCCTCAGTCTGGTGGCTGAGGCCGACCCGGTTTGCCCTGCCGTGTGAGGGCGGGGTGTCCAGGTCGGCCTCAGCCGTGAGAGCGGCCGCGATCGCGAGCGCTCGTGGTTTCCCGACCTTCAGGGTCCGCTGCACAGCGGACCCTGAAGGTCGGGGGTCTAGGCGGCCGTCCCGGACCATCTCTCTGGCGGTCGCGAGGAGATGGACCGGGACCAGGGTCCGGGACCGGTCCGGGTCGGACAGGGTCTGGACCCAGCTGGGGTCCCGGACCGGCTGTCCGGTCCGGACCGGGACCGGGACCGGGTCCGGGTCCGGGACCGGGACGGCGGGACCGGACCGGACCAGGTGGACCAGACCGGCGGTCATCCCCAGGACCGCGACCGGCAGGACCGCCACACCCACCACCACCGGACCGGGCGCCCGGTCCAGACCGGCCGCCGACAGCAGATGGAACACGACCTGCCCGGCCGCACCCAGACCGAGACCGGTCCCAGCGGCCCACCGAGCCGCCCGACGCGCCCGGACCGGAGTCCCCGGGTCCAAGGCGGTCCTCAGCGCGAGGACCGCGAAAGCCTCCACCCCCACGGGGAGGGTGATCGCCGTGTCCAAGGTCCACGCCGCCCACGGCGTCCCCGGCAACGGCTGGACCGGGCCGAACCCGGCCATCCGGCCCAGGCCGACCCACCCGGACCAGACCGCGACGGCCGCCGGGGCCGCGACGAGCCACAGGGGCCACGTCGCCGCTCGCCGGCGCGGTCCTGGGTCGGTGAGGGTCACGTGTCGCCCTGGCCCTGGCCCGCGTCCTGGCTGGCCCGCGCCTCGGCGAGGCGGGCGGCGAGGTCGTGGATGACCCGGGCGCCGACCCTGGCCCCGAGGGGCCGTCGGGCGTCCCGAGCCACGCACAGCCCGACCTCGACCCACCTGAGGTCGATCGGCTCGACCACCACGTGGCCGCCGATCTCGGCGGCCAGTGCCCACCACTTGCTGACATCGGCGTCCAGCAGGTGCATCGCGTCGGCGACGACGAGGTCACACCCCCCCTCGCGCAGGAGGGTGCGGACCAGGCCGGTCGCGACGGCCTCGACCGGCCCCTGGTCGTCGGTCCAAGACAGGCCGAGCAAGTCCCGGACAGCGTCCATGGACACCACGGCCGCCCGCCCGCCCGCCTGCCGATAGTCGTCGACGACCTTGGCCGCCAACGTCGTCTTGCCCGAGCCGGGCAGGCCCCGCGTCGGGCAAAGGACCTGGCGCCCGGTCACGCCCCCTCCCTCGTCGTCGAGGGGTCCGGGGTGGTCATCTCGGCGAGGTGCCCACCCGGGCCGGCGCCCCCGGCCTCGGCGGGGGCGTGGTAGATGTCCTCTGCAAGGGCCAGGTCCGGCCCGCGGTAGACGAGGTGGCCGGTCTCGTCGGCCACCTCCCACAGCGTCATGACGCCTCGGCCGGGGCGGTCCCGGCCCACACGTTGTCCGGGAGCCGGGCGAGGCCCTGGCACCCGACGATTATTTTGCCGTCCTTGTCACGGACGGCCGGCCCGGGGACGAGGACGTCGGGCCTGGCCCGGCCCTCCTCGGTCTCCGCGACAATCCGCGAGACCACCAGGGCAACGCCCGGCTCGGGTTCGGGCAGGTCAAGGACCTGCCCGAAGCTCGAGACGGTCACGGCGACCGGCACGCCCTCGACGTCCAGGTGCCCGGCGGTCCGAGTCACGATTTCACACCTCGCCGGCGGCGCGGTGGGAAGAACGGTCATGACCTGACCATCCACGGTGTGGATGGTCAGGTCATGCGGGGTCAGATTCCTGATCTCCATCTTTCCTCCTTTGGTCGGGGTTTTGTAGTGACCTTGACACACCAGCGCTGGTGTGTCAAGGTCACTACAAAACCCCGACCAAAGGAGGAAAGATGGAGTGTGAGAGCCATCGGGGGTTCTCCTCGGACGACGTGGCCGAGGAGAACAAGCTGGCCCGGTTGATCGGGGTCAGTGACGCCCTGAGGGGCGTCGAGACACCCCTCGACGACATCGTCGAGGGGTGTCCGGTCTGCGCCGAGGCGCGGGCGGCTTACGTCACCGGACGCGGTCGGTGACGACCTCGTCCGGGCGTCGTCCGTGGTCCGTCGACGACGTGGCCCGGGCGTTGGGTGTCCGACCCGGCACCGTTCGCGGGTGGCGGTTCGACCAGACGCGGTCGGTCGGTTTCCCGGCCCCTGACGGGCGGGTCGGGCAGTCACCGTGGTGGTGGCCCGAGACCGTCCAAAGCTGGGCGGAGACCTCGGACCGGCCCCGACGCCGGCCCGAAAACAAGGAAGGAAAATGATGAGATGAGAGACGAAAAGTGTCCCGTCACGGGCGTCGCGTGCGTCTTCTTGGCGTCCGACCGAATGAGGTGCAGGACCTGCGGGCGGATCCCGCCCGACGCTTTCCGGCCCGCCGACCTGAGGGGTCGGCGGTGAGCGCCCGGGCTGGCGCCTGGTGCGCCGGTGCACTGGTCCTGACCGCGTGGGCGGGAGGGATGGCCTGGTCTCTCCTCACCGGTTCCTGAGGGGGGTGGTGTCGAGGGTCTTGGCCCTGGTGCGGGTCATCCGCGCCAGGGTCTCGGCGCGGCAGTTGGGGCAGGGGAAGGGGTGCTCGTCCCAGGTGTGGCCGACCCATCCGTCGACGCAGTTTGGGGGGTGCGTGTCGGTGAGGTCGGTGTCGACGAGGTCGCCGTCGGGGGTCCGGACCATGGTCGTCATGGTCCGATTTTAGCATTTTTGGGGGTGGGAGCTGAAGTTCATTCCCCAAACCCCTTGACATGGCAGCCACCGGATGCCATGATGGTCACACCAACCACACCGACCAAGGAGCACCAAGATGACTACCACCACCGCCACCTGGACCGAAGCAAGCCTGGAAGGCCTGCTGGCCGAACGTGGCCTGAGCAGGGCCAGGGTCAGCACGTGGGAGGGGCAGGTTCAGGTCGCCGTGACCTGCACGGACTCCATCGATGGACCCGACGCGAACTGGGTGCAAGACGCCTACGCCCACTTCTCGGCCGACGCGGACCACCGGGAGGTCGGCCGGAAACTGGATCACCTGCGGTGGGAGGCCGGGGAGGACGTCCGCGAGGTCACCCTCGCGGACGCGCCGGAGGTCATCAGCGCGATGCTGATGACGTCACCCGCCTCCGCGGGTGTCGAGGTGTCGGAGGCGGGTGACGTCCGATGCCTCGACGGCGAGGCGACCGACCGGGTGCACGTCACCCGCGGCGAGGAGGGCTACTTCTTCGATCGGGAGGAGGTCGAGGAGCACCTGCTTCCGATCGTCCGGCGGGCGCTCACCGCAGCCGGACGGTCCCCCAGCCTCCGGCGTGACGATGATGGTTGGGCGGCCTACGACGTCGTCCCGACGTGGGTCGGGAGCGACCACGTCGTCAGGGGGTGGACTGGTCCGCCCTGCTGGACGGGGCGGACCCCCGCCCGGACTCGCAGTCGTTCTTGAGCGGGACCTGCGCCATCTTTGAGCCGGACGGCCCGGTCGGAGATCGGCGTGGTCTGGATCTGCGCAGGTTGTCGCTGCCGTGCGTCCGCCTCGCGCAGGAGGATCTGCGCGGCGCGGACCTGCGCGACGCCGACCTTAGGCAGGCCGATCTGCGGCAGGCCGATCTGCGCGGCGCCGACCTGCGCGGCGCTGACCTGTTGTCGGCGCACCTGCGCGGCGCTGACCTGCGCGGCGCTGACCTGGCCGGCGCCAGACTGGACTGCGCCGACCTGGCCGGCGCCCTGCTGGCCGGGGCGACCATCACCCGCGGCGCTCTGGACGAACTGAGTGTGGAAAGCCCGACCTGCGACGCGACGCAGGTCACGTGGGCCGACCAGGAGGGGCAGGGCCGATGAGCTGGCCGGAGGAAGCGCTAGCCGCGCTCCCGGGCGTCACCGTCGTCCGGGAGGACGACGGTGGAATCAGCGCCGAGTCGGACCTCGGGATGGTCAGCCTGCGCCGGCGGGCCGTGAGCCACCCCTCCTGGCCCGTGTGGCTGGTGGGTGTCGACCAGGGTCCGATCCTGGTCCCGGTCCGCGAGGACGACCTCGTGGACGTGGTCCGTGAGCACCTCACGGGGTGGCTCACGGCCCGCCGGGCGGCGGGCCGTGTCGGTGTCCAACCCAAGACGTGGTCGTCTTGGGCGTCCCGGGGCCGGGTCCCGGGACCGGACGACCCCGGTGACCTGAGCGTGCCCCAGTCCAGGCGGCTCGCCCTTTGGCGGGCCGAGACCGTCGCGGACTGGGACGCCGAGCGGCCTCCCGCCTACGCCTCCCGCCGGCGCCGCCGGGTGGTGAGGTGATGGCGTCCCGGGCGGAGCGGGCCGCGCTGAGCGCGGTCCTGCTGGAGGACGAGGACGCCCTCGTCGAGGCCGTCGAGGGCGTCCTGGGGCAGCCGGTGTGCTGCCTGGGGTGTCTGACCTGGGAGCAGGTCCGGCAGGTCCTGCGGGCGGCTCGGAGCCTGTCATGACAGGCCCCGGGCCGGCTCTGGCGGCGTTGCGCCGCGCGGTGCTCGTCACCAGAGCCGTCAAGGCTCTGGAGCCTCTGACGGTGGCACCCGATCCCCTCCTGCCAGGGGCGGCCGAGGTGACCGGTGCCCTCCGGTCTCTCGGGGCGGCCGTCCTGGCCCGGCCGGGACCGGATGAGGGGTGGCTGGTCCAGATGTGGATCGGGCACCGGCGGTCGGACACCGTGAGGTGGCACACGCACCTCACGGTGGACGGTGCCGCTGGTGCGGCTGTCGCGCACGTGCGTGGGTGGGTGCCTCACGTCCTGCCGGTGGTCGATGGGCAGGAGGACCAGGCGTGCTGCACGGGGTGCTGTGTGGCGTGCGCTGACTGGCCTCACGGGGACGGGACGGGGCTGCACGAGACGCTCCGGGATTTCCCACACCGAACCACTTGACATGGCAGCCACCGGATGCCATGATGGTCCCACCAACCACACCGACCAAGGAGCACCAAGATGACTACCACCCAGCCGACTGTGACCAACCCGGACCCGGGCCGGCAGAGCATCACGCTCTGCCGGCATCGCGACCGGCTGATCGCGGCCCGCCGGTGGGAGACCACCTGCGGGCGCTGCGGGCAGGTGGTCCCCGCCGGCAACGTCGGTGGGGGCGACCTCTCCTGCGTTGCCGGCGGCAATGGCTGGGAGCACGGGTGCGGCCACTGGGCCGGCCCGACCGAGGTCGAGGTCGGGGTCGCCCCCGACCTCGACCAGGAGGGCCTCGACGCCGCCGTCGACGCCCTGGTCTACGCGCTGGACGCCAAGGTCGAGGTCGAGGTCGAGGCCGCGCGGGTCGCGCTCGCGGACGCCCTCGACGCGGAGGTCGAGAGCGTCCGGGTGGCTTGGGTGAGAGCCCTCGCCGCCGGGGACGACCCGGAGGAGATCCCCGACGACCTCGACCTCGTCCCCCTCACGGAGGAGGGCGTCTCCGTCGTCGACACGACGGAGGGTCCCCGGCTGTCCGGATGGGCGCAGGACCCAGCCGGGGACGAGGACGGGGACGAGGTCGGGGTGTTCTCGAACATCATGCTCCCAGTCCCGGGCGGCGCCCGGTGACGGCGGGGCTGGGGGGGTCCGGAGTGCCCAGGTCACTGGGCGTCCAGTGACCTGGGTGAGGAAAGAGGTGGAGTGCGCGCACGAGTGCGCGGACCACCTCGAACACGCGGACGCATGTGTCTGCGTGGGATGTTTCGCCACGACCTGACCAGAGGTGAAATCATGACCACTCAATTTAAGACCGTCCGCGTCCTGGACGCTGGCGGTGAGGAGATCGACTCCGTCACGGTCGAGGTGGCCCCAGAGCCGGGGCCGTACGTCGCCGCGCTCCTGGACGCCGGGTGGCGGGTCGTCGGGACCGACGACCCGCAGGAGTGGGGTCGTCGAGCGGGTCGACCCAACACCCGCCAGCCGCAGCCACAGCATGCCGCTGGGCATGCCGGAGAGCATGTGGCTCGGCATGCCCCAGGCGGACGGTCCGGGGTCGTGACCCTGGACCTGGCTCTCGTCCCGCCCCCCGAGCACGACCGCGGCGGGACAGGACGGGAGCCGGCGGGCCGCACCCCTCCGCAGGATGTCGCCGCCGAGCAGTCGGTGCTGGGCGGCATGATGCTGAGCAAGGACGCGATCGCCGACGTCGTCGAGGTCCTGCGGGGCAACGACTTCTACCGGCCGGCCCACGAGATCGTCTACGACTCGGTGCTCGACCTGTACGGGCGGGGTGAGCCGGCCGACGCGGTCACGGTGTCCGACGAGCTGACCAAGCGCGGCACCCTGGGCCGGGTCGGGGGGGCGCCGTACCTGCACACCTTGATCTCGTCCGTCCCGACGGCGGCCAACGCTGGCTACTACGCGCGGATCGTCCGTGAGCGGGCGGTGCTGCGCCGGCTGGTCGAGGCCGGCACCAAGATCGTCCAGCTCGGGTACGCGACCACCGGTGGTGACGTCGACGACCTGGTCAACGAGGCGCAGGCCGAGGTCTACGCGGTCACCGAGCGTCGGGCCAGCGAGGACTACTTGCCGATCGGCCAGATCATCGAGCCGACCGTCGACGAGATCGAGGCCGCCGGGCACCGCGGTGAGGGGATGATCGGGGTGCCGACCGGGTTCGCCGATCTGGACCGGCTGACGAACGGGTTGCACCCGGGGCAGATGATCGTCCTGGCAGCGAGACCGGCTATCGGCAAATCCACCCTCGGGCTGGATATCGCCCGGTCGGCGTCGATTCGGCACGGTCTGACATCTGTGTTGTTCAGTCTGGAGATGAGCCGCACCGAGATCACCATGCGCATGTTGAGCGCCGAGGCCCGGATCCCGTTGCAGAAGATGCGGCAGGGCCGGTTGGAGGACAACGACTGGACGAAGATGGCTCGGACCATGGGCGAGTTGTCGGACGCGCCGCTGTACATCGATGACAGCCCGAACATGTCGTTGATGGAGATCCGGGCGAAGTGCCGCCGGCTGAAGCAGCGGCACGACCTGAAGATCGTGATCATCGACTACCTGCAGCTGATGAGCAGCGGTAAGCGGGTGGAGTCCCGGCAGCAGGAGGTCTCGGAGTTCTCCCGGGCGCTGAAGTTGTTGGCGAAAGAGCTCGAGGTGCCGGTGGTCGCGATCAGCCAGTTGAACCGTGGCCCCGAGCAGAGGACCGACAAACGCCCGCAGATGTCTGATCTGCGGGAGTCGGGGTCGATCGAGTCCGACGCTGATGTGGTGATCCTGTTGCATCGTGAGGACGCCCATGATGCTGAGTCTGTGCGGGCGGGTGAGGCTGACCTGATCGTGGCGAAGCACCGGAACGGGCCGACGGCGGTCGTGACGGTGGCCTTCCAGGGGCATTATGCGAGGTTTGTGGACATGGCTGTTTTGACGCCAACCCCTTGACATGGCAGCCACCGGATGCCATGATGGTCACACCAACCCGACCTGAGGAGCAAAATCATGAAGGCCACCCACGCGCAGGACCAGCACCTCCAGCGTTTGGCGCTCACCGCCGGTTTCCGCTCCGGCGCGGCCGCCGCCCGCGCAGCCGGATTCCACGGACGCCTCACCAAGATCGAGGCGTCCGTGACAATCGACCGGCTGGCGGCCGGCGAGCTGACGCCACCCCCCCCGAGACCCCCATCCTTTGGTGGGAGGGGGCAATCACCCCCCAGGAGGGCGGTCGGCCTCATCGGCCGCACCCTCAGCGTCGTCTACGCGGCGTGGCGGAGGACGGCGCGTTGATGCCGGAGGTCCACCGACGGATGTCGGTGGACTGCGTGGGGTCCTCCACGCGGATCCCGGGGGCGTTGGAGCTGCGGGGGACCCGCGTGGAGGACGGTGCGCCCGCAACGCATTTGCGGGCGCACCTGCATCTGATCACCGCGCACGCGGTGATGGACGAGGGATGATCAGCCCGGTGTGGGCGGCGGCCCGGGACGCGGCAGTCGCGGCCCTGCTTGCGGGCGGGTGCCATGACCCGCACGCCTTGCCCGTCACCGTGGCCCCTGACCACCTGGTCAGGGGCTCCGGGCTCGTGACCGCTGAGTGGTCGCCGGACGTCGGGGCCTGCGTCACCCCTGCGAGCGCCACAGGCCCCCGGGGGCCTGTGGCTGGTGGGGATGTGGGTCCGTCGCCGGACCCCGTCCGCCGTGAGGTGGCACACCCACCGCACGGTCGACGGCGCCGCCCGTGCCGCTGTCGCGCACGCCGACGGCACCCACCCCCACGTCCTGCCGGTGACCGCCGGCCGTGAGGTGACCGAGTGCTGCGCGGCGTGCTGCGCGGTGTGCGTTGCCGGCGGGCCGCACTGACTTGGCAGGTGTTGCCGGACCTCAGGCCCTGATGTTGGCAGATCACGACGAGGGGCGTGCCGGGATGGCAGATGGTGCCAACATCTTGGTGCCCGCTCGGCAGGTGTTGCCCGGACCTGGCGCAGATGTTGCCAAGGCGTGGTGCGGCTCACGGCAACACCTGCCGAAACCAGGGTCGCGTCCGGACCGGCCAGGGCAGGTCCCGGACGGTAGGTTTGCCAGGCATGGGTCACAGGATCTAAGGGGGTCCCCCGACGGGACCCCCCGGACGCACGTCGGCCCTGGCACAGCGTGCCCGGGCCGACGTGCTCTCCCGACCAAAGGAGAGAAGCTCCACGTGTGAGGCGGAAGTCAGTCCGCGCCAACCGAGACCGCTCGCGCAAACAAGGAGGAAACGGGTGTGAAGCGTTGCAAAGCCTAGCACCGTCTCCCCGTCGGCGTCCAAGGCCGCGGGCGGGGTCGTGGTCCCCCGGCCGTGCGCGTCCCGGCGACCGTCGCGTGCTGGCACGACACCACCCGCTGGCTCGCCGACCTCTCACACGCGCTCACCACCCCAGCCGGCGCCGCCGCGCTGCACGGGCGTGGGACGTCCCACGCCCGTGTCATGGCCGTCGCCAGCGACGACGCCGCGCACGCGGACCACCGCACCGGCCGGGACGTCCGGACCGCGAACGCCAGGGTCGCGGCGGCCGTGGGGTGCTCGGTGCGGGTCGTCCAGCGCGCCCGGGGTGTCCTGCTGGACCTGGGTTGGTCGGTCACGGTGCTGCGTGGACGGCACCTCACGGCGGCGGAGAGGGCTCGTGCGCGTGATCACCACGGGCGCCGGCAGGTGCGGTGCGCATCGGTGAGAGCCCTGACCACACCACGCCCGGATCGCCCGAGTTGTCGAGAGACCGTCACCCCACCCACCCCATGGGGTGGGTCTGTCTCTCTGGTGCACATCTCCGCAGGACGCACCAGACGCGCGCGTCCGCGCGCGAGGCGCCGACCACACCACCAGACACACCCCTCACGGTCCGCCGCCTCGCCGCCCGCCTCGCCCAAAGGCTCCCCCACCTCACCCGCCACCACAGCACCAACCACCTCGCCGCCACCCTCCACCACCTCCGCATCGACCCCACCACCAGCCCCACCAACATCATCGACACCATCACGCGCCACAACCAGAACGCGAGGACTGACCCAGCCGGCGCCAGACGACCAGCACGACCCCGTCGCGCTCCTGCGCCACCAGCTCATCGACTCGGGCCTGGCCCAGGGCCATGTGGCCCCCAGGCCCTGGGGGCGGACCGTCGACGCCGTCATGGCGTCGTGGTGGGCGGCTGCGGTGACCGGCGCCGCCCGGGACGACCGCACCACCAGGGTGTCGGCTGCCCGCGAGCAGGACGACGTGGCCCGGGCAGGCCGTGCCAGGGCGGCGGCGGGCCCGGGCGCGGCCCTGGTCCGGGCGGCTCTCGCTGAGGCCAGGCAGCGGGAGACGACACATGGCACTTGACATGTGCAGTGGTTCGTGCGAGGATCAGGCGCCACAACGACCGAGAGGAAGAGGAAATGATTCGAACGAAAATAACACTCGAGATCCCAGTCCGGGACGCGCGGGACCTCGACATCGGGGTGCTGTGAGAACCCTGGTGAAGACAGTCATCACCGTGGTCGTGACCAGCATCCTCATCACTGCGATGAGGATGCTGGTCACGAGTCCTGAGCACACGACCCAAGCCAGGATTACTCCAGGGCCGAGTTCGGCGCTGGCTGGGAGGACACCGACCGAACGGGTGCTCGACCCGGGACGACGTCCTCGCCCGGGGATGACATGACAGACGTCGTCCGATCCGGCCCCTGCGTCGTCGTCACGGGCCGGATCGCCCGTGACCGGTACACAGGCCGCGCAAATCCGGTGGGATCGCGGCGGTGACGTCCTCGTCGACATCGACCACATCGTGTCGTTGTCCGACGCGTGGGACTCCGGTGCCAACAAGTGGGACCACCAGCGGCGGGTCGAGCTCGCGAACGACCCCACGAACTGGTCGCCGTCGATGGTCACGCAAACAGGTCCAAAGGGGACTCCAGGGCCGAGGACTGGGTGTCGTGCCGCACGCGGGCGTCGTCCGAGTGCGGGTGGGCTCCCCACGACGCGTGCTGGACCGGGCAAAAATATTTGGCCGTCAAAAAATCCTACAAACTGCACACCCAAGAGCACACGCACCAATGCGAAGCCGTGAAAGCCTCGTCGAGGCCCCGACAGCAGGA
>JAGVSP010001203.1:0-46788 GCA_022494985.1 Micrasema minimum
AAAAAAAATCCTTAAAAAATTGATTTATCATTAATTACAATCGATTGTATTTTCACGGCTTAGTCTTAGTCTTAGATTAAACCTACCAAGAGTGAAACATTAAGCTCAGTTGGTTATGAACCGATCAGAGATTACCTTGTTTCGGAAATCTAAACTGCAAACTCCGTTAGGGAATAAAAGGTTTTCATAATGGAGTTATTATCTCAGACGTCTTCACTCTACAGTTTAATACGGAAGGATTGGTAGTAAAACAATGGGAATGGTTTGATTATTAATTGTCGTGAATACAGCATTAGTTGCTACTTTTAAGCCATTATTACGACGTCAAGCATGCGCTTTACGTCGATAATAATGAATATGATAATAACTTTAGAAACTGTTTTAAACAATGACTTTTGAAATATCAAAGTACTATTAAACTATTTTTAATGAGCAGTGCGAAAAAATCTGTAAAGTGATTTGATTAAAATACGACATTATATAAAATCAATAAATGTATTGCTGATTATTAGTGAATTTTTTGCAATAACTATGTGCATTTTAGCTATCACATCGCCTTCAAATATATCTTTATATGTTTTTTTTATTCTTAGGACAGTCAATAGACGTAGGTTAAAAATGCACATAATTAAATTATAAAATTGTAAAGTTCATTAACAGTGAATAAATTATTGTATGTATTCATGCACTTTTTTGTTTGCGTACACAGAAAAAAATGTAAACATATAAAAATCGAATTAAGTTATTTTTCAGTTTTTGCGGCTGTTTTCAACTATTTGACTAACTTACTACTACACTAGCTGAAGCATGCAGAGTAGAGATTGAACAAGAAAATTCCCACCCGGAGTAAGTAAGCACCACCCCTACTGCAGAATCCATACGATTCAAAATTACAAAAAAACTTAAGTGAAACTTTACAAAAACAACAAAAACTTTAAACAAACTCGTAGGTTTATGAATCGTGGACTGTTGAGGAGATTCAATATATAGGTCCTACATATGTAAATAATCTAAGATAAGTTTACTTAAGGGGGGAAACGATCCGAAACGATCCGAAAACAGGGTTAGGCGTTTTGGGTTTTAATGTGTAATTACTTTTATTTCTAAGATAAAAAAATGTTTTTTTGCTACTCAACATAATGATGTTTCCTCTGATTAAAAATCTTTCTTAAATACTATAATTACGTCACAAAAAAAATCACGAATTTTATTAAAAACTCTCGAATAGCGTTGTGGCGTTTTGAGCTGGCGTTTCTTAATTAGTGACACCTCATTTCTAAAAGAATACCAGTTTATTAAAAATATAATAATTCATCCTGCAATCAAAAATAATGGCAAAAAACAATTTAGTTTTTTCCGCAATACGTTGTCAAACAGACGCTATTCTTTTTCTGAAGATTTTTTCATACAAATTACTATTGTAAGATTTTGTTTGAATCAGTAGCCGATTCAACATTCAAAAGTCATTCGCCATTCGGCTTTCGGACGGGGAGGGTCACGTCCGTTCGTCCTAAAATTCGACTAATTCACACTTCGTATATGTACACAAACTCCTCCTGGTGTAAACCATTTGGTGATAAAAATCAAGTATTTTCATGTTATATTTTATTTGATAGCTACAAGAACAACAAATTTAATGTTTTTATATATTATTCTGGTGTCAGTTTTTTCTTCTTCGAGAGGCTACAAGAATCATAATAAATATTTTTCTTTGCTATACAAACGTTTCCTTATCCGCACCCAAGAGGTGCATCGATACACCAAGTACAGTTGTATATTGATCACTTTTTTTATTACATAAAAGTAGGATGATTAGTCTTACGCTTCAGTCCCAGTCCAGGGTATCGTATGAAATATTTTATTTGATAAATATTGGCGGATGGGATGTAAATAAAATATTTGGGGTATCTTGACGGGAATCGAACCCGCGACCTCATGCATGGTAGCAAATATGGCGCAAGCCACTATGTTCTACCAGGCCATGCCCCCCCCCCAGCATATGGGTCTCGCACAATTCCCGACGAAGATATTATTTGTAGAAAGCCGAATTACTTTTACATTTTTTTTTAATTTAAAAAATTCATCATCACCATTACATAAAATACTTTCCCAATGAAGAGCATATGGAATTTTTTTAAATTCCGATAATGGCGGGGTGCACTTTTTATTTCTATAAAATTATTAATGTTGGGTATCGTTTTAAGGTGTTTATCAGGGTCCTTATTTCGAATCACGCGTTTTAATTTTAATCCAAGATGGCGGACGCAATTATTAATTCATACAATATATGTCACGTTATCGTTTAACAGGGTTTTTATAGGCTCTGATTTCGAATATAGCGTTTATTTTTGGATCCCAGATGGCGGATGTAACCTTTTTCATAAATTGATGTGCGGTGTATCGTTTTTTAATGGGATTTTCAGGCCCTGATTACGAATCTAGCGTTTATTTTTTAAATCCAAGATGGCGGGACGCCACATTTTTTTCGAAAAATGGGTGTGGGATATCGTTTGAAGGGTTTTTACAGGGGGGGGCCCTGCCTTACTGATTTAGAATCTGGCGTTTATTTATAAATCTAACATGGCGGCTCCACTCACTTTTTTTCAAACAATGATGTGGGGTATCGTATAAAGGGTTTTCCGGGCCCTGATTTCGAATACAGTCGTTTATTTTCAGATTCAGATGGCGGACGCTAATTTTTTTTTTCATAAAATAATGATGTTGGGTATCGTTTTAATGGTTTTTATGGCTCTGATTTCGAATTAAGCGTTTATTTTTTAATTCAAGATGGTGGACGTAACTTTTTGTTTCATTAAAATGATGTTGGGTATCAGTTTTTAATGGTTTTCGGGGGCCTCTGATTTCGAATTAGCAGTTTATTTTCAGATCAAAGATGGCTGAAGTACCTTTTTTTCATAAAATGATGATGAAGTATCATTTTTTTAGGTAACGAGCTATGGACAAAAAACGGAATACGAGGAAATATTTAAAATACTTCTACAAGACTAACTATCTACACAATAGAAAAAATGAACAAAACCCTAAGTGACGAGAAGACTCTAGAAACCGAGTCGCCCAAGGGTTAATTCTCGGATCCAAATGAGAATTTTAATTTTATACCAATTATTATTATTGTAAAAAATGTGTGTGGCAGGGTCCCGATGCATGAATAGGAATTTACTCTTTGATGAAAAAAAGGCGCGTCCGTCATGTTGAATTTCAAATATAAACTCTTTATTCGAAATCAGGTCGCCCGTAACCCCTTTAAACGATACCAATATTCATTTTATGAAAAAGGTGTGACCCGCGATCTTGGATTTCCAAATAAACTCTAAATTTGGAAATCAGGAAGCCCATACGCCTAAAAAACGATACCCATATTCATTTTATGAAAAAAAGGTGCGTTCCGACATCTTGGGATTTCAAAATAACCTCTAAATTCGAATTCGCACGCTCGTTACCATTAAAATAAAAACGATATTACCCAACATCATTTTATGAAAAAAAGTGATTGCGTCCGCCATCTTGGAATTTTAAAAATAAACGCTAAGTTCGAAATCAGGACCCCTAAAACCCTTAAAATCGATACCAAATATAATTTTATGAAAAAAAAAGTTGCGTCCGCCATCTTGGAATAAAAAATAAACGCTAAATTCAAAATCAGAGCCCTCAAAAACCATTTAAAACGATACCCAACATCATTTTTATGAAAAAAAAGTTGCTCCGCCATTCTTGGATTTAAAAATAACGGTAAATTCGAAATCAAGACCCTTAAAAACCAATAAAACGCTAACTACCCAACATTTATTTTTATGAAAAAATCCATATGCTTTTAACATGGGAAGCAATTATGTAATGATTGATGATGATTATTAAATTTAAAAAAAATTAAAAGTCATTCGGCATCATACAAATAAAAAATATATTTTTCGGGAATTGTACGAGTCCATATTATGATCCATATGTTCGCCTCGTAGCACAGTGGTAGCGCATATTGCTACCGTGTATGAGGTCGCCGGTTTCGATTCCCGTAGATGGTCAAGGTGAAATATTTATTATTTACATGTCATTTTCATATTAATATTTTCATGTGCGATACCTTGGACTTGGTTACTGAAGCGTAAGACTGATCATCCTACCTTCATGTAATAAAATGATCAAATATACACTGTACTATGTGTATTCGATGGGTGTGCGGATATAAGGGAAAGTAGTAGTAGCAAATGCTCCAAATTTCAAAAACAAAGATTCTTTTAGCTCGAAGAAATAAAAAAAAAATATACTTCTAGGTAGGCTACCTAATAATATGAATTCCAAACGAATTAAGGTAGGTACTTTTTCTTTAACTTATTCACTGTCTGTTAATTATTTTATTCGATAGTGCCATAAAAATTATAACAGAGTACTATCTGTAAACAAACATGGCGTACCAATATTCACGCCGAAATGTCACTAAATTATCTGAAATACGCAATATATTACACAAATTATAAAATGGATCTAATGATGCAGGAACCTTCCCAGGAGTGAATAAAATAACTCTCCGGAACAACTTATGGCAATCGATGAACGGTTTACGAATGCATAGGGGACAAACAAACTTACATTCATTTATACACCGTGTCCCACGATGAGACCGCGAAACTCCGGAGGGTGATTGTTCATGGTATTCTGAGAAAAAAATCCTTATAAAGTTTTTTGATCCGGGCATTTTTAATAATTAATTAAAAAATTAATTTAAAAAAAAGTATTAATAAAAAGCGACTATGTAATACTGGCTTCTGTTTGAAATGCTAGCGGTGGCGGGGTGGCGGTGGGCGGGGAGGAGTGGGGGGGTCCGCTCTGGTCTTGCCTTGTGCGAACATTCAAAATTCGAATTTCATATCTGAAATTGGTGCAGGTCACGTGGTGTTAGCCAGTTCAAAAATGGACGGTATTACATGCGTGAATTTTTATTCATATTTTAATATTTTTTTTTAAGAAATTAGAATTGAGTTTTTTGAAAAACTTTATTAAGATTTTTTTCTCAGAATATCATGAATAATCACCCTCTGGAGTTTGCGCGGTCTCATCGTGGGAAAACGGTGTATATATATGAGGCATATAACAACAAAGGCGGAGTGTCCACCTTTCTTCAATTGTTGGCAATCACGAAAAAACGTTGTTTAGTTCTGCCATTCTGCTGTTTTTGTATTGGACACTGCCGTTTTTTGTTTCAACAACAAAACTTTAAATCTAAAATTAAATGGATTAATGCCGTTTTTGACAAAACAAATATTCTATGGAGAAAATACATAACTTTCCAAACAAAACTGCATATTTAACTCATTTTCGACTGCAGGTGGACACTTCCACCTTTGTTTCTCTATATGCCTCATATATAGATAGAAGATAAATAGTACAAGCATTTTTCATACATACATTGATTTTTTAAACTTTTAATTTAAATAATTTAAGTACGTAAGTGTTAAATTATTTTGTAAGAAATAAAATCATACATAGGGGGATAGACCAATGTTACACAGATAGTAAAACAATATTTTTATCGTGTCTGAGATGTAAACTAATATTTACTAAAAAATAGAGTTACACCACTGTTATTCTAAGTGACACGTTTATAAGACACATATCTAATTGTATATATAAAATTTTATTGGAATCGATGGAGAGATGTTTTTTACAAAGGAACGAATAGATAAATATGACGGAATCGTAAGGAATTGGTTTTGGCTACTGAACCCAAAAAAATTGAATTTACGTACTCCTAAAAAACACAAAAATGAAATTCCTGTACATTTTATTAAAAAAGTCGCATCTGTCACCACGAATTTCAAAGGGAAATTCTTAGAGTAAAAAACAAAAACAACACACAAAAATTATGATGAAAAATAATACGTAACAATTTTTTGAAGATAACTTATCGTAAATTTGTGTTTATTCGTGTGTCGCGCGTCGTGTTGTTTCGACCCCTGAAACTGAGAGTGTGTGCGTGTACACCGTTTGCAAATGTATGTGTAGCGGAAAAATACCGAAATTCGAGCACCGAGCATTTGTACTAAGAAACCTTAATCAGATTGGTAAAATTCAACCGGCAAGCAAAATGTAGTGAATGCTGATTGCGGTATAGTTTTTACCTTCTGGCTACCATATAGGAACATTATATGTGCAAAAAGGGCAGCAAGATACAGAGTGGCTAGAAAAAACTTATCTTTTCCACTTGGCCAACAAAGTTTCTCACTCGAGTATGAAGTAGGTTGTGCCCTCATGGAAAACCCAAACTTATTTTGTTGGTCCACCCGTTGCAGCTCAGAAGGTTTAGCATGAACACTTTGAACGAATATTTGTGTTCGCTTTCGACGGATCGTGAAATTTTGGAAATTACAAGTGTTTTTGGAGCACCCAAGTCTATCGTGAAATCGGATGCACAGTTTTAGTATCAAACATTCTGTAGGTATTTTTGCTCTATAAAAAGTGGAGAGTAAACGGTTTTCACTATATTGTTTGGGTTAACATACGTAATAAAAATCCAAGTTTTCGACCTTGGGGGGCGGATGAGTGAGCCGCCATTTTGAATTAAATTTGTAACATTTAGTTTTTTTAAATTATCAATAAAGTCTAAGCAGTGTTGACTTTACGACGAAAATGAGTATTAAGATAAAAAAAATTATGAATAAAAGTTTAAAAAAAAAAGTTTAAATATTCGATTCAAGATAGCGGCTTGCACGTCCGCCTCCCAAGGTTGAAAACTTGGATTTTTGTTTGGAACCCAAACCTAACAAAAATTCAAGTTTTTGACGTAAGTCAAAACCGTACTCTCCACCTTTTGTACAGAAAAGGCATTGAAATATCCCCACATACTGGACTATACGTTGAATTCAATACTTTTTGATGTAAAATACCCACACTATCAAATACTTTACCCTTTACTACATGCTTGCCTGCTTCTACTAATACTTCATGCTTTGCTCCAAGCTTGCTTGCTTCTACTAATACTTCATGCTTTGTTTCATGCTTGCTTGCTTCTACTTTTACTTCATGCTTGCCTGCTTCTACTAATACTTCATGCTTTTGATTCTGCATTAGATTAGCTAATTACTATCTAAATTTTGTGTGTTATAGATAAACACAAGGTGCCTACTACGTCCGAATAATTTATTCGATTATCCTGTGCGGTGGTTAAGTTATATGTATATAAATTACAATAAGATTTGAATAATTATCAAAACTTGTCGAAACGAAATACGAAACTTCCTTCAAACGTTATCTTCTACAGCCTCAACGCATTCAGGCGTGACTATTTTCGCTTTTTACAACCTTTCAACGGAATAATAAATTCCCTATTAGTCTAAAGGGTCATTTTTCACCCAGCTGCAGACATTTGCAAGGCCCGCCAGTGGATTATGTAAGATGAGAGGTGTTCCGACTGATGTAGCGATATATCATATTCACGAAGGTGCACATATGCCTGTATGGAACCGTTACATCATGTTATATCAGAAACATTTATTTCCTACGGCGAAAATACATTGATTTATTTTGTTTAAACGCCCATAGAACTTTTACATTTGAAACAAAGTTACACCGTACAATATAACAAAACCATACTTAAATACTTGATTCCCCTATTGAATTTTTTGATGACTTGGCGTGCGTTTGTGAGAAGATGTATGAATGAGGAGGAAGCTAGGGAAGTGTGTCTGAACAGAATGGTATGTCGTTCTCTTCTTTCTAGGATGGGGAAATGGCGGGATGGTTAGTCAGTTGATTCATTATTGAAATCCAAGATTAAGGTTTTTTAACGGAATGTGTTGAACTATTTGGCTAATGGATAAAAAAGATCCATTAAAGCTACAAATTACTGTTTCGGCCAATAAAACATCTAAATACAATCAGTTGTATATTTTATTGTCAAAAATGACTGTAAAAAATAATGTTCCGGTCGGCCTGGATTCTTGTGTTGACATTTATATCGTAAATGTTTATTGAGTCGAAATATCTGAAAAATGACTGACGAAAACATAGCTAAAACATACAAACTTATCGCTATGTTAAGTAAAAAGGGAGAAACCCACAATACAACGAAAATAACATATTTTTTAAATGCATTGTTAGATGTTTGCTGCGTAATCTAGTAAAAATATTTTCAAGTATGGCGTGTTTATCAGACATCAGTTTATTATAAAAATAAATTATCTAAAAATATTTGGTGAATCAGAAATTATTTATTACTTTTTAATAATTACATTTTTTAATTTACTACTTGAAAAATTATTTATTTGATTGTTAATTTAATGGGAAATATGGAAACCGAGTGGTTTTTTATTTTTTCTGCATTTTGAATACATTCAATAAAAAACCATGTAAAAAGTCATGCAGATAAAATCATAGTAGCACAGATTGTTCCCGCGTTAGTGCACATGGGCCCTTTCTATTTTGTTCTGACTCGATTTGTAAAATTAAACTTTTGTGGGTAACCGCCTCTTCCCTAAGCATGGTCGAATTCTTACTTATTCAATGGCCCTAGCATACAAAAAGATGGCCGCGTAATAAATAATCCCAAATGTGTGTTAAGATGGAATAAAAATACCGAGAAAACTTTCCTATCGAACGCCAGGATCCGTACGAAAACATTAAAGCAATGTATCAAAACGTTTATAAACTTCCGGGCAATAAAACACTGGGGCAGGGCTCCGGCTTTTGTTTAGGATATAAGGTCACTCAGCAACTACAAGTTTACCCAGTGTACTGTGATTTATGGATGGCTGGTTAATTTGTCGAAAATCATTGTCAAGTCGGTAGTGAAGTACTTCTCGTAGGGTGTGAACATTAGAGGTATTTTTTTCCAGGTTTCATAACCTGGGAAAATTTACAGCGCTCTCAACTGATTTTAACACTGTAAGAAATTGCCGTTAGTTCACCTTCTGGCTGTCAATTTTATATTGGCATAAATTGTTTACATTTATTACCACTGACGTCCAGTATTAAAATTAGTATATTTTTGTGTATTTGAAAATCTCGAAGCTTTATTTTAATAATGTTTAATCATAAATTAAAGCCTTTTCTAAAAAAATCATATTTAATAATAATAACAAAAAAGACATGTACTGTCCAATTTTACAACGGTACTAGGTTTATATAAGTTTGACAAAACTGTTTGTTAGCCGAGAGCCTTAACCATGCTTGCTTATTTTACAAGGCATCAGGTTTTCGGCATCCTGGACGTCCACTGTTGACAATTCATCGGCAGTTTGCACCCGAATTGTGAGACGTAGACCTGACTTAGAATGATGCACGAGAAACGGCGGCCGATCGCTTGGCTCGAATGTTAGTGGTAACCATAAAATGGTTCACATAGGGATAAGAGCATAATGAAAATATTTTTACCTACTAATATATTTATGATTAAATGAACCAAATAATAAAACCAAAAGCGAATTCGGTGTTAACAATTTTCACACACAAACACCGATTTTTTTTCTAAAAAATAAATTTTTCTGTTTTAATGATGCGATTTTGGGTGAGATTACTGAAATCAGTCATCCAAAAAATAAATTTCAATTAAAGACAGTATTCTGTGTTCTACAAAAAAGGTTTAAAACTAGTTAGAGTTTTTTAATACAAACAAAAGTAAGGACATTCGGTAAATTACTGTGTTATGAAGCACAACACTTTCGCCACAAAATTACTTAACGGTTTCAAGATGCCCAAAGTATCTGAATTATCGGTCTATCTATATATTATTATAATGGCACAGTTAATAAAACCGGGCAGTACTCGGGGAGTAAATGGTTTTAGGGCCCGAAGTTATTCCGCAGCGGGTTTACTTTACATAGCCGATCAGATTGTTTATAAGTCGTTACCGGTAAATTCGGTAAAGTTCCATGGACCGCACCCCCTTACACCGGAAGCGTAACGGGTTACTACGTACTCCCGTAATTTTACGACCAAAGTTGTAGCAGACGTAAAGCATACGTATTGTGGATTTGTAACAATACCTCAGAATTCAATGATTGCTGAGCGAAAATGGTTACATGCTTTGATTTAGAAAATACAGATATCAGTGTTGATTGTTTTAGAGGTTAGTTCGTAGAACTCCATTTTTATTTGGGTAAAAAATTGTATTTAATTAAAACACAAGTTCTTACACAGGTTTTTTATTAAAACACACTTTTGTCGTCGACGCGTTTCGTCTTATTAGACATTTACTAATAAGCTTAACTGTGTTTTGAAAATGTCCTAATAAGACGAAACGGTCGTCGACGACAAAAGTGTTTGTAATAAAAAAACCTGTGTAAGAACTCTTTGTGTTTAAATTAAATACAATTTTTTACCTAGATATCAGTGTATTGTAACATACATATTTCTGAAAATGCATTACTTATTAAAAATAATTAAGTTATGCATAAAATATTTAATTTTCTGTTAGTTTAAACTTAGCATTATTATACACTGATTAACATATCATTAATACTGTTTTACATGTTAAAATTTATACACTACTATTGTTAGTATCCATTTAAAAAATGTCGTACTTTAAAAAAACTTGCTGTACCAATGCAGTGACCTATGCACCATTGGGTTCGGATAAGGGAAAGTAGCAATAGTAGTATTTTAATTTAATTCTGGCTATTAATAAAACAATTCAATATAACATTTAACACCAATCAACAGAAAAAAAGAGCTAATTCGAGCATTGTAGTCCGGAATGATTACACGAATTACCATTAAATCACCGGCCACAGGGTCTCAGCTTTCCCGAGGGGTGTACCCCTGTGTCTCTCGTCCCCCGTCTCTCGTCCACTCAGGGAGGGCAAACAACCCCCCCAGATCTTATCGCGCGCCTGGCATGTCCAGATAGCCGAGTACCGACGACCAGGCAAAAAGAGGGTCGCCGATACATCCGATAATTTGTTTTAAAAGTGATGTGGAGGGCGGGAAGATGGAAAAAAAGGACACTTTTTTTATCTAGATTTAAATGGGAATTCTCTTAAGATGTCAGCCGAGATGGTTTGCTGACAATTTAGATAAGGGCGCATGTCAAGTTTCAAGAGGGATTATGATTTTAGCGTTAGCGTTGTTTTAACAATATTATTTCATAATAAAATATATGCTGTATTTAGGCTTAGTCGTGTCACTCGCGAAATTGTTTACGTATTATGTTTTTATACGTAACGATTTTTACATTATACGTATTTTAAGAATGAAATATATTGTTACGAATAAAAGCTTTCTCCTATCTGCCTAGCTCTTTGGGGAAATGACGTGATGGTTAGTTAGTTGGTTAAAATGTTGTTAGTAGAACAAAGTTAAAATCGTTGCTATCTATTTGAGTGGCGCGCTTAAATTGGGCGATTTGGCAGCAAAAAACGTGTTTCATAAAAAAACGGGCGTAAGACTGACAGTCTTGCATTCACGCTACAAATTAATTAGATACACTGTACCTGGTGTACCAATGTATTGTCTTTTGTATCATTAAGTAAATAAAATGGAGAGGATACGAATTAAGTAATCTCTAAGTTTAATAAAAACAAGGTATTATATAGGATAACTTCGGCAGAGAGTAATTATTATCTTTATAATACCAATTGATCTCTGTTACTTAAAAGCAATGAGCTCGAATTATTTACTTACAACAGTTAGAGTAATAATAATAAAATCGAGAAGAGAAGCCTGTTTGTAGGAAATACAAATTTAGTTACTGGGAAACTTTAATAAAGCAGAGTTACTGTTTTGTTTCCAATCGGACCACCCACTTCACGGAGTTACCCGTCCAAGTAAACTTATTGCCGGCAATTATTATTATTGGAAATATCCAAAGTTTAAAGTTACCTCCATCGAGCAGAGTGGCCGGTGGAGCGAAGATGCTGATTGGATGGATACATGAATAATTCACTTATACCCCTATACAACTATAAAACATCCTTCTCCAATATCTGCCCCCCTAAAATACGAGTCTTAAACCCTCATAAAGTAAGTTCGCCCGGCCCTCTTTAAGGATGCTCAGAATACCTGCAGAATGCTCTACACAATATGTATCCGTTCAATATGGGAAATGGGAAGATGTTTATTTTACGGCTGGCGTACGGTCAATGTATTTTTCTTTGTTTATTCAGTAAGAGATCGCGTAACTCCGTACACATAAAACGAAGGATGCTCATTTGGCCCTACCTGGATACACTGGGGTATAAAAAAGAACTTTAATGCGTTATAAGGTATTTCGGCCTTATTGCTAAATTACGGTTTCATAAGATTTTTGTTTTTATTTTCCCATTTTATCTTGTGTAGTAAATTGTTTGATAAATATGGTATTATTTTTTGTAGTGCAAAATTTTATTTCGTGAGGTATTTTTAGTATTAATAAATGCATTACCTAAAAAATACCCTATGAGAATCAGTGTCGCGATTAATGACTTTAAGAAGTAAAAAATAAATTCCTACCAATGCAATGTAACGAAAATTAATAATAATAGCGCTGTCTTATTACTTCTAAATTAAAAGAAATATTTCTACAACACTTAAGAACTTAACAGCGTTAATAAATCAAAAGTGGAAAGGGGAAAACATCCGGCGATTCTAATTATCAAAGCTAATTAAATAAACTTTTGAAATATGACAAAGAGTTTCACAAATTGTACCCCTTTAATAGAAACGAATAACAAAGGAAATGTACAAGTAATGTGGTCTCATTTCGAAAGTTTGTGTAAAGTTCAACCATTCGCTTCAAATAACATCCCCGGCTACTGGGGAGGAGAGGAACTCCGCCTTCTCTGGTATTTCCTTGTGCATAAATATACCAAGTTTTAATAAAAACTTGGATGAATTTATTATGTCTCATTGTCACGCTTCCATACTGAGATGGTGGTATTTTTCCGCTAGCTTCCTAACACACTGACCCGACTGCGAAGTACAGTTTTTAGGAAAAATTAAGGAAAATTTATTAATTAAGTATTCCATTTTGTACGCTTTGATTGTTCTAGGCAGTAGGCGTATTGTATTTTTCTAGATAGGTATAATAATATTTAATAGTATCATGGTAATGGAAAAAAGGAGAAAAGTAATCGATCTCACTTGCTTGCATAAAATTATAAATAGTCACCTTGACCACAAATTTACAACTGCGTAATCCAGACATTTTCAGAGTTGAGCGCTTTTCCTCTAATACAAGGTATTACAATCCTCTCTCTCGTATGTGCAGAGAGTACAATGTAATACACAGGGACAGCACTGAAGGTATGGACATCTTCGGAAGCTCCGTAGATGGGTTCAAGAGAAGGTTGTCCTTGAGATATTTGTGATCACTTTTGCTTTTATATGTATGTTATATTTACTTAAGCATTGTGTTTATGTCACATTTTCATAAACATTATGTTTTGATCATTCGATTAAGCACGATGTGAACATTTTTAAAGGGCAATTGGTCTACCTTGTTTAATTTTTATATATTTTTTGTATTATATTTAGTACCCTTTTGTCTGTTATTGTTCCGTAACAAAATATATAATATTTAAAAAAATAAAATGCGTAACTGTGTAAGGACGTTTGACAAATTCTGGTCACTTAACGCTGCTTGGTGGATATATTTAAATATACATTTTTTTGATATCTTATATATAAAAAATACTTCAATTCGTGTACTTTCATTGTGAATTAGTGATCAAAGATTACTTGATGCCCATGCAATTTATTCCCCATATTCGAGTTAGTAATTCAAACAAGTTATCAAGTAAACGCAAATTATTTTTTCATAAATTCGACGTATTTCAGCCCTGAAGAGAGGTCCTGGCAACAAATAAAAGGTTTTTTTATGGTAGTGAAAAATAAAAGCTCGATACAAAATAACAAAACTACATCGAGCATATTTTAACAATAAAGTAATAAAACACCCGAACGAAAGTATCGTTTTTCGTCTTCCGGGAAAACTAAAAAAGGAAAAAATGACAGAGTGTATTCGGAATTGAATAACAATATTGAATCAATACGCCACGCAGAAATGCTACAGGCTATGGCTAGTGAGATTATGTTCTGCGGTGGCTATAGTTAGATTTACGGGAAAACTTTGTTCTGTTTTGTGCCAGCCTAGTACCTAGTACGAAGCCATATTATTTTGGTGTTGCTTTTTATATTCAAAACTTAACTGCTCGGTCAGCGGCCATAAATTATATGAAACGAAGTAGAAAAATGATAAGGAGAATTTATTAGACGTGTTTTGGTGTTCGTATAATTTTTTTCTACTCCATTTGTACTGCCGCGACCAATCATAATTAAAAATATCTATAATTTTTAAAATTAATTTAAAAAAAATAATTATATATTTTAACAAACTAATCTTACAAAAACTTATGAAAATAATTACAGGTAAAAATAAAACACTTAACGTTTATACCTCACCAATAAAAAAAGACAAGCTCTTGTGCTTGGTGAGGGAGATTACGCTAAAGTATACATAATATAAGTAGTAATCATAGTAGGTAAATAAGGTAAATAAAAAAATAAATCCTATATTGTATACTTTTTATTTTTAACCAAATTTCAGGACTCATAGATAATTTTACATTGAGAAAGACATAACTATATTATGTTTTTGATAGTTTACATGCTTAAAAATTTAAATGTTTTTTTTTTAGTGCCAAAAAGTAAAATCTACTAGGCACATAAATGCATATTAATTGTAAATAAATGATAGACGTATTGATACAATCTTGGAATAAATTGGAAGCAATTTATACATTTTCTTGATAAATAATTAAAACATCAGTAAAATTAATATTATAAACGTGTTAAATAGAGAAACGAACGTAGGTATTTAAAATATGATGAAAAATCATAATTTATTATTAATAACTCCCTTTAACTTCCTGGGTAAAGATAATAAAATAATAAATTATTAATTCATACATTCATTCTAAGTTAAAGTCGTATAACCAAAATTGGGAGACTCTACTGAAATAAATTTGTGATAATGAAAAAGGTCCTACTGCTAAGCAACACTCGGAAAGAAAGGTTTTTGGGTAAAAGTGACTAAGGGGGAAACGGAAGGATTTCTAAGAAGTATTGAGTTCACACATTGGTGTGGCCAGTAAATTGATTTGAAATTAAACATGAATTAAAGTTAATAAAATTAAAGTGTTAAACAAATAGCTTAGAAATATATACTGAGCATGTCCCAAATTTGAAGAACAATACCTATGTAATGGGAATTAATGCAATGTGGTGGAATATTTTAATCAGAATTTTTGAAAACAAGGTGTAAAACGTAACATTTTTGAGTGACATAAAACCTTAAGAGTGAAACATCATAATTCATTTTGACGAGTTTTTTTTACGCCTTGAGTATTCTAGACCATAGCGTCTTGTATGAAGAGAGCATAATATAAATAAAAATATTCGAGTAATATCTCGCATCTGTGTGCAGCCGAGATTAGACATGGTATTATTTAACCAGATATATGTTTTTTTTATCAACTTGCTTACAATATACAGATACAATATCAATTTGGATTTTTTTCTATTCAATGTAGAGGTAGTTGTAATTTGTCACTGTAATTTCCTAAATGTTGAGATGATTATTTTTGTAGTATTTTTTTTAGTTTTTCTTTGTATATGCGTAGATTTTTCCTGTCGTTATTTATCTGTTTTTTACATCTTATTGATTCTGGATATACTTAGTATAAAACAAAATTCACCCTTAAAAATGGCAACGGAGGTCCATGCTTCAGAGCAGAAAGCAAACGAAACACGGGCTCATCCAAAAGATAAAGCAAATATCATTTTATTATGTCTAAGGCAATAAATATACCACCTTTTTCCTAGACTGTTTTAAAGACTATTGAGTCTTTTTTCAGTTCAGCACAACTCTACCGATTTTTTCAACGAGCTAAACCGCAATTTTAAGATTGTCTGTGCGATAAAAAGTACGAATAAATTTACGTGATGTACGCGAACAAATGCTTTCATTGCCCTTATATATTTTAATTGACATTATTTCCTTCACCCAAACCAACCAAAGTTGGCCAAAATTAACACTAGTAGGGAACGTTACTTACTACTACGATCATTATTTATTAGTATTTTTCATCAACATGTATTTTCATCAACATTAGGGGAATATGGTTATTATGTAAGAACATGTATGCGACAAACTTACTGTTTTTTAACCTAAGAAAAGCCGCCAGCTACACGCGCATCCATACGGGTCAGGTTATTTCAAAGTCAAGATTTTTTCATCCTGTGTGAAAACTCGCTCTAAGGTACGTTATTAGTGGCAAGTCCGCATTACACCCCCGCCCTCGGTCGTAAGCGCCGCCCCCGACCTCTGGTAAAAAGGTATGGCGCTCGTGTCCCCGATCATGAATCTCGATAAACGGTAAGAGAAGTCTGAGTTACTTTTCGCTGTCGATAAACTTATACAATTTTTTACGTAAAAAATATCAAAGGTATTTGTGCATTCTTTTTTTAAAACTTGTCAAATTAAAGGTATTTTAAATATCTGTGTTAAAAACATATTTTGGGAACGGGAATGTAACAGAGTATTACACTAGATTTCCAACATTTTTAATGATTATAATGTGTAGATAATGTTTTCTATTCTTTTGTTGATATTTAACTATTTTATGCTTAAAAGATGGTTTCAATGCAATGTATTCAGATGAGTGGATGTTTTAGCACCGCCACGGAGGTGAAAGAAGTTAATTGTAAATTATATGCAAACCTGATGATTATCGTAGAACCAATATATTTTGTTTTTATCGACCGTGTGAAGAAACTAGAAGATACGCTCATGATTCCGGTTCAGGTTTTTACGATCGCTTCGGCGAAGGCTTATGTTTAATTTAACAATCTCCGGCGAATCCACGCCGATGAAATATGCAATGCCAGCAGGGGGGCTATTGATCCGGAAAATTAGAAAATCCACAGCGCACGTACATATTGTCCATACACCCCCGAATATAAAAATGTACACGGCCGTAAACATCGTACGTATCTACAAACATTCCTCTTATGTAGATTTTAGGGACTTCTACAACTCATTTTCCTCCTCGATTCGGATCAACCTTGCCCAAAGATGGAAGGACGAGCTTAAAATGCTTAAAACGAGACTTGATTGAAATGAATTACAGATATCAATTGACGTTTAATTTGATTTTACGACTATTTCCATTTTGTGTTAAAATTGTAGTGATGGACTGAAACAGCTCACGAAGACCATAAAGCTCATGGTGAGCTTTTTTAAAACTGTTATCAAGGTGCCCATTAACCCAGCCAATGTAAATGAAATCCATATTCCCTTCCAAAATAACCATTATGTAGAACACAAAATAACAACATAGAAGAAATAAAATATTAGCAGTTTATAATATTTTATTATGCCGAATGTACTCGTTTTGAAATATATATATAAAAACGATATTCCATATTTTTTTGTTATTAATTCTAAGAAATCACTTAGCACAAAGAATTTTGTCGTAAACAAGATTTAATAAAATATTCAAGATCACGGAAAATAATATTCAAATTAATTCATTTGATTTTCCCATAGATGAGATGTCAGCAATAAAAAATATCTTGTTTAAAAAAAATGAATGAACGTGAAACGTGACATAAAAGAAAAATCTACCTAAGTCAGCAAAAAAAGTTCACACATAATTGACGCAGTTCAAGTGGGAAAAACAAAATGAGGGAAAAAAAATTCAAGAAGTGGTCGGGATATTGAGACAAACGTGTCAAAGAGTATCTACTGGAAAAAGCTTCGGTAAATTTTTAATCGAAGCTCGCTGGAAACAAGGCCGTTTTCTATAAAACTTATTGGATAGCAAGAATATAAAATGGGTTTTATTTCGAAATATTATTTAAAAGCTCTCAAAAAGTTCAGATCCATAGACAGAATAAACAATTTTAATCCGAACTAAATCCGAGCAAGGTTTTTTACATTTTACATCCCGAAAATATACCTCCATAAGTTGAAGTGAATGTGAAGTGAAAGATGAAGTGAAATCCTTTATTATTTTTAGAATTGAGCGAAATATTGATGGAAGTTTTTGTAAATCGACATTTATCGTATCTGTTAATAATTACATGGACCTTAATTTTTTTTATTTTTAATTTCATTTTAAGATCCAAACGACTTAATTTAAAATTGAAAGTAAAAAAAAACAGTCCACAGATTTTTTAACGTGTTGATACTTCTAAGGCGTGATATTTATTAAACAAGGTTTTTTCACAAAATAAAATTTGGTATAAATAAATTTACGTAATCTACATAGTAAAGCAACACGGAAAATTGAACATCTTACAAAAATTACAAAAATACGGTTTTTACGCCAGCAATTTATATATTTATATATACATATTTTATTTATCTTTTAATAAAATTATATACATTCTGTACATGCCACTAAAAAGTTTATAAAAAATAGGCATCTTTGCTCAATGATTATTATTAATAAAGTGTCAATTATTCATAACCATAATAAGGGAAACATTATAATTTCCAAGGATAACATTAAATAAATTCCACATAGGTACATATTATGTATGTGTTAGAAAGTAAATACGGTTTACATCGCGTTTAATTAGTCAGAGTAGGTAGAGTAGTTTGAGAAAAGTTAAACGCCCCAGTTTCAAAAATTACTTTTACAAATACCGGAAAATAGCATTATAAAACTTTCCGTAAGCGTTTTTGAGATTACTCGCCATACTTTGCCCTTAATCCGCCGTCGGAAATATTTTTTGGGGATTAATAATGTTTTACGCATATTTATGTACACGGGACTAACAAAGGGGATTGGTAACGAGAATATAACGCAGATGTAGCGCGTGTGGGGATTTTAAAGTTCGAGATATCCGAAGGCTCAATCTTTGAAAAAGATCCCGATGGGAAAATGATGCTAATGCAAAAATGAAAATATTTACTCCGTGACAGAAAATATCAACATGTTAAATTACGTTTTTCTTTGTCAAAACTTCTGCAAGAGTTCGCAAACTGTTCTTTCATGATTTAATGATCTTAAATCTTACTATAGAACAGGAGTTTGTCGGTGCCGTAATACGCCATTCAATTAAAAAATATTTATTTATTTCAAAATATAATTTGTACATATGTAGTACCTATACATTTTACACGGTATAAATTTATTTTGATATTTATGATACAGGACTGCCAAATAAGCAAAAAGCTTAGCGGTAATATTTATGCACAGCCTCAAATTTAATTTTTATTACCTATGCGCCTCGCCTGTTCGAATTTTAAAAATCTAAATTTAATTTATATTTTCACTGTATTATTAGTTTACCCTGTATATCGCTGAAAAATGTAAAAAAAATAGCTGTGCGTTATATCATTATTCTTAAGTGTGGTAGAAAGTCACCCTAAATATTACCAGTTGATATCTATCTGTCTTCAAATGCGTTTTTCATTCAATAGAAGTGCAATCACTTACCCGTCAGAAAGATTACTGATTGAAACATAATATGGAATGGGGGATTTTTTCACTTCGATTTACTAAGCAACGGGGCGTTAAGCATGAACTTTGATGAGAGAAATCTTGGTTCTTTTCTCGTTGCTGATATTGATTTTAGGATGCTGGAATTTTTCTTTTCGCGATACAAAATAAAGTTTCAGAAATGAGAATTTCTACATCGGAACTATGTGTTTAAGACCTGGGCATTGTGCATATTCTGTGATTATAATGTTTATTATGTTGGTCTTGTTACATCTAATAATAAAGTACATACTATAACTTAAGTAAGAAGGTAGAGATTATGACAATCGTATAAGAAATCAATATCGTTAAGTGAGTATTTCAAATACACAATCTTTTACTTATTGAAAAAAAAAATTATAAATTCGTCAATTAAAACAAATCAGCAATTTAATTAATTTAACTATCGTTATAAACTACCTGTCCTTTTATTATATATTTTGAAAGAATCTCCATGTATTTTTCTTTACCTGGACGTTTTATACAAATATTAGGACCTCTTGACAATTTATCTGTCCGATTACCTACATTTTTGTTCCGAATTCCGAGAAGCGAGCGAGATTATCTCCAACAAACAGTTTTCTTCCGATCAATTATTTACAGGGTGTGTATTTAGCGTTAATTGGTGGGATCAGTCGATCTGTTAGCAGTGAAGTTATTTTCCAATTTCCAAGTGCGGATAGGCCGGCGAGGCCCACTGAAGGAGCGGGCGGTGATCCTGCCGATTTAATGGCATTAGGCGGGGATTTTGGTTAGGCCGCCGAGTGAGCTCCTTCGGGCCGGCCGGGGCCTAAACAGGTAGGGTAGGTGAACCTTAGCACATTTCCCGCTAAACCAGTTCGTGTTCTTGCCCTTGCGGGTTTTCCCGGAAACGTAGCTGTATTTGATGATACAGGAAAAGGACATCGTCCAATTTATTTAAATATTTAAATAATCTAGGGAACGGATTTTCTTGGTGGGATGGTTTTAGGGCATTGAGCGGCATCTCCAGTTAAACAATAAATTATAAAACAATAAATGATTTATTGTGAAAACATGGATTTGTTAGAGTTTAAATTAAAAGCTCTTTAAAAAAAAATCTAATGGTTTCATAAGTTTTTGCTACAAATCGTCAACGAAAATTAGCTTATACTGCCAAAAGTTGGTAAGTCCATAAAACATGTTATGGAGTAATCGCAATTTTAAAGTTTGACATTCTCTCTAAAATCAGACTAAATGATAAAAACTTCGTGCTATTTTTTTTCAAATAATTTGAAGTATAATGAAATATATTAAAAAAAACAACTGTTGTAATAAATGACACAAAATCAATATAATATATTATTTTGCAAAGCAAGGTTGTACTTACCAACTTTTTTCTGTTGAGAAAATATTGAAAGTGCAGTTACAAACTTTTAGCTGTACATTTTTTTACTTGAAATACTATCAATTGAACACAAAGAAATTGATAAGTGATATTACAATGTTTTGGTTGTAATGATACATTTAATTTGGTCAAATTTAATGTCAGGATTAATACTGTAAGTGTTCTTACAATATTTCAGCTGTAAACATTTAATTTTAAAATGCAAGCAAATTAAATGGGAAAAAAATGGTTAGTGATATTACAATGTTTTGGCAGTAACGATACATGCCAATTTTGGCTTGTTCATTGCCTGAGAAAATTTTGTTAGTGTTTTTACAAACTTTTTCTTGTTTGATAATAGAAAAAACTGGACTTACGATATTTTCTTGAAAAAAACATAAGCTGTAAAGCTGCTTTACTGAGATCGGAGGAGCTACAAAACTTTTTCCGGGCATAGATATTCACGTTAAGACACTCAATTCATCGCTAACTCAATATACCTAAAATGTGGACCTACCAACTTACATTTTTGTCCTATTTTCCATTATTTCCAACCAACAAATTCTTATCATTTCATAAACTAACATCGTTGGACGTCTTCTTTTTGCCTGTCAGTTGTACCTATGTACGCAAGGGCCATTGCAGGAGTCTCTAGCCTCATCTGTCTTCCTCCAATCTGGGAGTTTGTCCTGTTCTCCCCTACTATAACGCCGCCATCAATCAAATTACGTCACGCACCTTTATTTCACTCCAAATCCACTTGTAACGTTTTTTTTTCAGAAAAAACTTTAAAATATTCGTATTTTTTTTGCTTTATTTTTATAGATATAGAGAGTTTGACTAGAAAATTAATAAATAGTAGGTATTACGATAGTGACAAATAAAGGTTTTACCACTGTTCAGAATATATCACTATTTCTCATATAATCAGGATGGGTAATACAGTCTCCTTTTATCCTCCTAAATTCCACCCTACTAACCTCCCTTACCCGCATCAAAATGGTGCATAGGGCACTGCATTGGTACAACAAAAACAGTGTATCTTGACAATTTATTGCATTATGGCAAGATTATCAGTCTTATGCTTCAAAGCCAGACCAACATGAAAAACACATTTAAATAACGATTGCTTATTGACCCCGCATTGTAATCACTACACCAAGAGTCGGACTTGAAATATGGGATGTAGTTAAAAAAATTGAATTAATAAAATACCCTCACAGAGGTACGTATTGTATATTATTATGTAATTCGTAAGATCCACAGATAAGAAACAGGTAGGTATATAGTATAGGTAACTTAATTGATTTAATTAATTGATTGACTTAATTTTTAGGTATCCATAGCACACATCGTATAACGGCAAGAGTTACAGAAATGTTTTATTTCATACGTAATAATAAATCATGACGTGCTTCAGTACCGATTCTATCAATAAAATAGATACCCATTTTCAGAACAAAAAAAGCAATGATCAAAACAATAGTCGTAGGTAAGTATTGATTTGTGATTGGTTGAACGTTGTGTTGTTTCTCTAGAAGCGATATTTCCCGATCGTTATGGAACTACCTGTTTCTATCCAACTTTGATAAAGAATAGGCCATAAATCTTGCGGTCAGAGGTGTAAGCAACAAAATACAATAGAAAACACCCATATTCCTAAATAAAAGCAGAGTTTAGTTTCCTGATACAAGATGTTGGATACAAAGCATAAATACTCCTGTCTAGACCGTTGCCCTTTTATAAAGCGTTATTTTTATTCAGCAGAGTAAGTTTACTAAACATTAATTTGTTAGTTATTTTTAATATTCGAAGAATACTTTACACAAAAATCGTGCCAGGTTCTTAACTTTTCTTTAATTAACTTTCAAAAGCTATGAATATAAATATCCACGATATAAGATTCTTCTAAAAGTCTCTTTTCAACAAGATATTTGAATGTAATTATTGCTAATAGATATTGCGAAATAAACCGACATATTCATTTTTCATACGTCATTTTTTATTTTTATATATTATTATTATTTTCCTCCTTCTTCTTCTTCCGGTATAAAGATACCCAATATATTTTATTATTTTTTCTTTTAACTATCTTGTTTACATTATCTATTATTTTTTCCATTTTTACATGACTTTATTTTATTTTTCTCTTTTGTCTTGTGCATACTGTTTGACTTTCACAGTATACCCACAAACAGGCTATGCCTTAGTGGGATTTTTGTTTTTTAATTTTTTAAATGTATGTATTTTTATTGTATTTCTTTGTAAACAAAAGTTTTCTTTTGAAAAAAAATTTAAAAAAATTAAAAAAAAACTGATTTCGTTTAAGGTTATAAAATAAAACCAGGTAATGAAAACATAAAAATCATAAGGATATAACATTTACTAAATGTAAAGAAATTTGAGAAAAGCACGAAGGGACATTTTTAGGTAGTCCATACAATAAAGTAAAATATTTATTCAAGGAAACGTTTTGCAAAGCATTTGATTGTCATTTTGTGAAGTTGAATATAACAAAGAGAATTCTTCAAGGAAAAATATTGAAAACACTTAATCGCCGCGTCGGTCGGTCGGCGCGGCGGCGGCGGGCAGAGTGAGTAATTTATTATTTACATTGGCCGCCAATTCAATCAATATTCGAACATGGCCTTTATCCTAATCCTGGCCTTTAGAATGTATTTTGAAAGTTTGTTGGCAGGTAACCTGTTCTCTGTTTGCAATTTCGATATTCAGCATCTCCCCTGGGAGGTACCCATGAAGATCCGTTCATCCATCGGCTTCCCCGAAAGACCGCTTACCCAAAATATGCTATCTCACTGGGAAATTATATGAATGGTCTCCGATACGTCGATAGGATTGCGCTGTTTCGGTGAACGAAAGGCGGAGAAACGAGGGATATTTTACCGTTTTTTATAAAGAAGCAGCCGTACGTTGCTTTAAATTTATTCTAGAACCTGTACAAAGATAGCGACAATGTTAAAAACATTTCATAAAATGAAGCAGCATGTATCTAAAAACAATGTATGTTTTTTTGTAGGTATCACAAATGTAATTTTTCATACGTGATAAATGGACTAGCGCTGAAGCGTAAGACTGATCATCTTGACATCATGTAACAAATGATCAAGATTCACTGCACTTGTTGTACCATTGTAGTGCCCTATGCACCATTGGGTGCGGATAAGGGAGAATAGTTGCGGTAGTACCACAAGTGTTAGTAGTTAAGGGTGTAAAGAGAACTAATTAAATGCCCGAATACGAGAATTCTTCTGCATTACTTTCATTTCTACTCTCTGCGCACTCTTTCGAAGACAGAAGAAGATACAGAAGATGGAAGAAGATAAGAAGAAGATGATATTGTAGATACATCTAAAAGCTGGAAACAAGTTACGGAATCTAACCACTAGAATACAATCCGATTCAATTACATACACATATGATTTATACAGTTTCTTTTGCGGGATTTATTCGCAAAATATGTTTTTTCTATTCAATAATAGGTGACGTAAGCCTTTTGAAAAAGAAGGCTAATTTTCTTCAATTGTTTAGTAGAGCCGAAACAAACAATTTATTTTGAAATCCCCATTGTGATACAAGATTCAGGATTTTAGTTTAAACAACGGGCAAATATTCATTAACGGAGAATCGTTCGGTAAACAACAGGAGCTCACGATTCACAAATCCCTTCACACCTGACCACTGGAGATTATCCCGGTACACATTTCGGGGCTCCCGGGCAATAAAGCCGGTAAACAAGGTGGGATCTCTAGGATTCCAAAGTTTTTCACTGATAAAAATACGTGTCATAAACTGAGTCGTGAGAATCACGACTCGGGCAGGTGAAGAGTATTTTCTGTTTGTTCTACGCGGGAGAGGGATGGGAGAGTGCTTAAGGGATGCTTGGCTGTTAAATTTCAAAACCTAGTTTAAATATTTTTTTAAATAGCACGTTCACGGGCGGCAGCGAGCAAAAATATCAAATTAGCGAATAATCCAGAGCATGTTTTTATTTTATTTCATTTATTCGGAGCTGAAAAGAAATATATTTTTTTTCATTTACAAGGCTAAGAATACATTTTATTAGCCAATAGTTCGAACAAAATAATTATTTCATTATTGATTTTATTTTTCCGAAAAGATCCGATTACTATTAATTCGTGTTTGAGTAGATTTAATAGTCAAAATCTTGCAAGGATCAATAAATACCTACTAGTAAAATAAAAAACAACTAAGATATGAATCCATATGCTCCATATAGGGGGCAGATATGGTATGATGATAATAGAGGTTGATGAATTTAAATCCACTCTACATCCAGATATCCACAAAATTTGCAATATTAATACGACAAATGTTCATACTGCTTGAATATGTTTTTTTTGGCTTTCATGAATATATTCTGTAAAAAAAGAGGTTCGCAAAATTCTAAAATCTATAGCTATGCTCATTTTAATTTCTTTTCTCTATTTTGAGGTGAATTATATAAAAATAATAACTTTCAATATTGTTCTCCACTTGGTGTTATGGTATCGCGCTTAGCTACCCTGCATAAGGTCGCGGCTTTGGTTCCCGAGAGGGAAATATAATTTTTTTATTAATTTTTTTTTTGATAATATGTTTCGTTTGTGTTACCTTGGATTGACGCTGAAGCGTAAGACTGATCATCCCACCTTCATATAATATTTTGGAGCGTAGTAATACTTTCAATATACGTAGCATTACTAAAAATCAGACAGGCCGGCCAGGTTTCGAAACTTGACAGCCGCGCTGTGTGCAATCATTTCCGACCCATCCCTTGTAATGGGGTAGAAAAATATCGTTGACAAAGTTGACGGCAGTATGAATCACCTGCGCGGCGCACGTGTGATAAGGCGAATGTGGCAGATTTAATATTTATATGAATATGTGAAGACGGCGAAACCCTCCTTGTTGTATCTAGATTAAACAGATTGAATTTGATATCGTTAACTGTGACATGTTCATTTTTGAGTACAAAGCGAGATTTATAAGCCATACTCCAGCGAATTTTCTATTTTAACAGTTCGTTATACGAGTATTCTATAATTGATTTTAAATGTGTGTTTTTGCATGATTATAACATATGCGATAACTTTAACTGCCACTGAAAACTGGTTTTCTTACCTTTTTTTTTTGTCAGTTGAGAATTGTTGCTCACTTACAAGCACGTCTTGTCGCCCCGCAATTACCTATTTAATAAACCTGCTAATTTATTATTATAATCCCGCCACCTGAGCCACGAATAAAGATTGCTGTGCTTCAAGCTATATCTACAACCACTGATAGCCCATCACCCATCGTTGTACTAATACGAGGAACCAATGTGATACCTACTTCAAGGTTAGTGGAGTGCTTTCTTTGCTGTTGGTTTTCCCGTCAAACTTTGTATTATTGGTGCAGATGTGATTACACACAAAAGGTCCTTCAAGTTTACACATACACATTTATGTCCTAATAATAAATTAATTTATCAGGCCATAATTGTCTCGCTTCTCGATATCCGCTCTACTCCAATGAGGGAACTTACAAGCCCGTACATTTTGGTGTACCTCAACTTCGTGAAGTAAAATTATCAACATTTAATTAACTGGTATAACTACTACCTCTACAGTGCCTTGTGCACGATTAGGTCCAAATAAGGGTTTAAATGAAAAATTTACTACGGTAAAATACATTAAATGATATATTACAGTCTCCCATACACAATGGTTTTTCGTTAAAAGTTCAATTGACGTCACTGTATACATACATGATAGTAATATATGAAAATAAAACTACCTTCTTCATTATTTATTATTCACTAACAAATTTAATTAGTATACGAGTGCCTGATTGAGTTACCCGTAGTAATGCACTATTTTACTGTAGCCAATCATCGACCAATTACAGTGCAAACTCACCCATACGAAGAATGCACGCACTGGCTAACAAGTATACTAACAATATTGATGTTTTCAACACAAATCTAGTGCATTTTAGGAAACAGTGTCTGGATGCCATCTTTGGCGGAAATGAATAGCTACCTACTGTGTAATCATTTAAAAATGTCTATGTAAAAGCCCTATGGGCGTAAAAACAATAAAATAAATAAATTATAACGTTTTTCCTATTAGACTTATTTTCTGGACTTTTATATTGATAGGTTATATACGAGTTAGTACGTTAGGTGTCCATAATCGCAGGTGCACGGGCACCTATATTTGATATAAAAAAACAGTTTTTTCACTTATCTAAAAAACAGAATAGAAGAAACCCGTAAAAAATATTTAGGACAGCGATAAAAACCTCGGGAAAAGGTTTTATCTCTTGAATCATTATTTTAATGGTGTCATGGAAGATTCATTAACAAAGGCGAAATATTTATTTATTTAAAATTGTAGGGAAACAAATGTAAAATAAATACTCTTACATTCGTGGGGTAGCGTCAGATATTCAAAACGTAATGTTTAATGCATATTTTGTTAAAACCGATAAAAAACGGACGGGCCTGTTCTCAAGCGGCAATAAAAATATGTATCAAACAAACCAAACTATTTGAATAAAATATTCACAAAGATATTTTGTCCAGGGACGTGGGGATATTTGCCTGGCAACGGGGCGAATCATCAATATTGAAAATAAGGGATCGTGTTTACAAATAAGATATTCACCCCCGCGGCATCTCATAAAATCGTTTGGATTTAATGAGCCCCAAGGATTCCACGAGCGTGTGGGAGGGGAGGGGCAGGGGGTGAGATTTGGTGATAGTCAGGGAAGTGCGGTGACTTTTTGTATGGGTAAAGTGTAAAATGTGTATATATAAATTGTTTGAAAATTTGTTTTATGTTCTATTAGGCTACAAAGGACAAATAAACTTTTCGTCTCTGTAGTAGGTAGATAGATAGTGCCCTTGTTCTTTGGGGTCAATACTTTTGAGTTTTTTTATGTCAATTTTGCGTCCCCAAGATTCATCGATTAATGCCAAAAAAACATATCGACAGCTTAAGACGACTAACTGAGACGGTAGTGTAATAAAGAAGTCGTTAATATTAGAGCTTTAAAGGTTCATCGGAAGAGCGTGTCCAGAGCTAGTCCACTTTTTTAGTTAGATACATAAAATTGCGGCGTAGTCAAAATTTAAAACATTAAGCTTGTAAAGCTCAAAAATTGACTGCATCAGCTTATTTTTATGATTACATGCGGGAATTCGAATTTTAAAAATATTTTTTTTGATAAGATTCTGACGCAATAATGGCTTTTTTTTTTCTTCAAAAAATCGAACCCACGCCCACGACCCTATTTCCAACGCGCTATCACAATACCTCGTGGTACACAAAATCGAATCATATGAAATGTTAAGAAATAATTTTTTTTAATGCAAGCTGTATAATTTTTTTATGATAGCTAAATAAAATTTTCGCGCCCCTGAGAATAAGCGAATAGGATTCTACTAGGATGACTCGCGCACCTACCCTGAGACGCATTTCTCGCTAATGATCTACATCTCGACCTTCCAATTGACGACAATCGGGGCCCCGATGTCAATGACGTCATTTTATCTATACCCTTTTCTTTATACTTTATATCGCGCACAGGAGATGAAAGGAAGACGAAAGATCAAGGTCGCAAAAGAGTCTCGTGAAATTTACATAACTTTACATAATATCAAATGAAGTATAAACAAAAATCCAATTTTATATTCGAGAGGAAAACATTTTTGCATGGTAAATAATTTTACGGGTTTTCGGGATGTTTTGACACAAAAACTATTGTTTTTATAGTATTGTGATCATTGGCGTTAAAACAATAAAAAAATAAAATAATAAAAGAATAAAAAAAATAATCACGAATTTTTTTTTTCATTTAAATAATTAAATTTGACCTAAAAAAACGTCTTGTTAAAGGTACTGGCAACGCAACATGCAAGATTTGGATTAGACAGTCAATATAAATATGTTTGTATTGAGTAGGTTGCATTAATTATTGCACTTCGAGAGTTAATGTTCGAATATGAAACATAAATACCGGGAAAGTATTATTAACAATTTTCCCCGATTTCTAATTAATCATTAACCAACAAAGTAATAAAATTAAATTTTGATAGGCCACGAAATATAAATCATCAGTCATACGCTTCAGTACCAGTCCAAGGTATCACACATGAAATATTAATATGAATTATGATTAAATAAAACAATGTTATGTGTTACTATTGGTTTATTGTATAGAAATAGAAGTTACCTAGAAAAAGCACGTAGAAATGTTTTTTCAGTTTTTTTCTATTACTTCCATTTATCAATATTTATGTTATCCTTGGGTCTAGATTCTTAAGTATTGCAATTTAATTTTTTTCTGTATTTTTCCGTATCTGAACTGTATTCTAATTTAGTGTCTTTTTACCAGCCGATGAGAGAACTTTACTCCCGAAACCAGGTAGTGTAGGTAAATTCTATATCTATAGAATAAACCAATAGTTACACATAACATCGTTTTATTTAATCATAATTCATTATGAAGTGATACAAAGGGAATGCCGAATCAATTAACAAAATATTTCTATGAAAATCACATGCATGTAAATATTTCACGTTGACCCCTACGGGAATTGAACCCGCGACCTCATGCACGGTTGACAAATGCGCTACCACTACGCTACGAGTCGGAATATGGGCTAAATATTGAATATATCCAATCTCCCAAAGTTATTTTTTCAATTCTCTATCTTTTTATTTTTTTATAGCTTAAACTAGAGATTTCTTGTGTATTATGATTGATTGTAAAGTGTCCTTGAATATAAATATTCATAATCACCATAAAGATTTTTTTGTTTTGCGTATAATAGTAAATTAGGGTGTTACTCAAGATCCAACTCCCGTAAAAATTGGAAATCACGAAAAATGCTTAGTAAACAGAAACCCTATATAAAATCCGAAACCTTTCTAAACCTACCTAAAACCTTTTATTTACTCGACTTGATGGATTTTAGGTATTTTGAGAACAGATGTAAAATCATATATTTATATTCCTAGAAAATTCCCAATCACTTTTTCTGCTAACATTTTAGTTGCTGAAAAACAAAATTTGAAATAATAATATATACGAGTATATTTGTAATAAATAAGATGTGAAAATATGACTTTATATGACTACACTACTACTACTTTTCCATAGGCAATGCATAGGGCACTGCATTCCTGAATTTGCATTGACACCGAGTGCAGTTTATCTTGATCATTTTATTACCAGAAGACAAGAAGATCAGTTATACGCTTCAGTAATACCAGTCCAAGGTATCTATCACACATGAAATATTAATATGAAAATCAAAATAATAGACAATATAGCCTAAAGAAAATAAAATTGAATTCGTATATATTAGGTCCTTACATATGAAATTGGCGTTTTGCCGTACTAGCAACTTTGATCTCAAATATCTTCTCTTTGGTTAGGAATTCCAAATTCAAATTTATACAGCTACTCAAGTATTTGTGTTTTGAAAATTATAATTTATTTGTTTTTTCCTCAATTGTTTTTTCTTCTTTGCGTCACTCAGTTTACAAAATGGAAAACTTGAAATATCGCGTTATTTACGAGTACGAGTTCCACCGTGGCACCAGTGCTGCAGAAACGGCTCGAAGGATTAATGATGTGTATGGCAACAGTGCCGCAAAAGAAAACACAGTGCGTTTTTGGTTCCAACGTTTTCGTTCTGGAAATTTCGACCTGCAGAACAAGCCCCGTGGACGGCCGGAGACCAAAGTTGATAATGAAGAATTGAAGGCTATTGTGGAAGCGGATCCATCGCAAACCACGTCCAAGTTAGCTGCAGGCTGCGGTGTTAGTGATAAAACTGTTTTAATCCACTTGAAGCAAATTAGGAAGGTGAAAAAGCTTGAAAGGTAGGTACCTCACGAATTGAGTGAAGCAAATCAACAAACGCGCGTTGACTGCTGCGTTGCATTACTCAACCGGCACAATAATTTTACCGAATTTTGTGGATCGAAATTTTGGAATGTGGAGGTTTTTTGAATTACGTTTGTGCGCGTTTGGTGGACTAGTGCTGGTGTCGTTCACTACAGCTTTCTTAAATCTGGCCAGACGATTACGGCAGATGTCTATTGTCAGCAACTGCAAACCATGATGGAAAAGCTAGCTGCTAAACAACCGAGGCTGGTTAATCTGGCTCTAGGCCACTGCTGCTTCATGATAACGCTAGACCACACACTGCACAACAGACGGCTACCAAATTAGAATAGCTTCAATTGGAATGTCAAGACATCCACCGTACTTTCCGGACCTTTCCCCAACAGATTACTATTTTTTTCTAATTTGGATAACTTCTTGCAAGGGAAAAAATTCAACTCCGATGGGGCAGTCCAAACCGACTTCAAAGATTTTATTGATTCCCGTCCGAATAATTATTTTAGTAAAGGGATCGATGAACTATCTATACTATGAGATGGCAAAAGTGCATAGATAGCAATGGTACATACTTTGATTAAATAAATATATTCTATTTTTAAAAAATCAACTTTATGTTCCTCCCATACAAAACGCCAATTTCATATGTAAGGACCTAATATATTTTGTCACTGCAAAAATAATTGTCGATTGAAAATTGCTCAATACGCCTACATATTGCTTATATAAAGTAAGGATTTATGAATTATTATTATAGAGCCCGTGAGTATGAATTCAGGCAAGTTCTAACGCCAGATTTGGGCCCACTTTCGTGTCGAAGAACAGTCCAATTACACGGTCAGTCTACTGACGTATCGAGCCTGCGATTTGAATGTTCATCGTCCAATTAACATTGTTCGATTCCATTTAGTAAGCTTAATTTGGACCGCTTGGCTGACGAAACTTTTGCTGATCTGCACTACGCTTCACAATGACGTCATAAACCAAATGATTTTGATTAGTCGCATTAAAATCTAATTAAACACTTAAAAGAAAATAAATAGCATATTTATGAATAAACAACATAAAAAATAAAAAGTTTCCATTCATTACGGGACCTTCACTCATTTCAATTCTTTATTTTTAGTGCTTTCACACAAACATCATGTATAGATTACGCAGAGAAATCATAGTCTAAGCTTAAATCGAGAGGCGCACAGTTTACACCCGCGCTGTGCAAGCGGGTTTCCTGCAAGGCATCGGACCCTCCCTAATAAGTTATTTAAGTAGAATCAATTTGTTTTGTTTTTTTTTATTTATTCTTTTAACAGTTCCATGTTTCTTTTTAAAACGGTGAATTTATATTAAAGATGAATGGATCTATGTACAATGACATACATGTTTGCTTAATAAACGTTTGAACTCATGCACGGTACCCAAATGCGCTACCACTATGCTACGAGTAGGACAACATGGATATACCAAGGATTTTTAAAACATTTAATCTTTGGGATGTACCTATTTTAAATCGAATTTAATCGTATTACTAAGCTAGAGTACATACATTAATTAAGACAGAAGGTACGAAGTTTAATTAATATAGATAAGATTTTTAATATTGGATAAAAAATTTGGCATTGAAATTACCGATTTAGTTTTCATTGAACATTCCTAAGGGGGTGTTATTTTATCTTAATAATGAATGCCTAAAGCATAATTGAAATTTAAAAAGATATTTCAAAAATTCTGTTTAATTATTTTGACATTTTGCATTTGACAAGGGTGGAGTATTAATTTTAATATCGGTTTTCCCGTCATTTTGACTAAATCAAACTCGACAAAGTTTATTAGAAAATTCTTCTCAAATATTTTAAACGTACCGGCAAAAGTAAGTATTTCTGCGGAAATTTATAACAGGGGGTAAATAAAACACTCCAATTATGTCAAAGTGGATTTTAGATTTGTTTTATAAAGTTGCTTTTTACGGATGAATTTTTTTTTGTAAAATAATGTCGAAGGGAATAAGCTATAAAAACAGTTTGTATCCAAATCAGTAATACTAATTGATACGTACCCATATTCATTTTGTCCGCCTCGTAGCACAGTGGAAGCGCATTTAGCTACCGTGCAAGAGGTCGCGGGTTCGATTCCTGTAGGGGATCAACATGAAATATTCATCAACGTGTGATTTTCATATTAATATTGCATGTGTGGTACCTTGGACTGGTACTGAACCGTATGACTGATCTTCTTACCTTTGTGAAAAAAATAATCAAAATACACTGCACTTGATGTACCGATGAAGTGCCCTATGCACCATGGGGGGCGGATAAGGGAAAGTATTAGTGGTAAGCTAAATTGGCACTCCACGTGCATGGGTTTAAAAATCAATCAACACTGGTAAAACACATGTCATGTGTAACAGCTCGTCTCAAGATGCCCAGATCCCCCTGGCTTTGTCGGGACGAGTCATCGAAAGGGTCGAGAGCTTCAAATACCTGGGAGCGTACATGACAGAAAACTGCAGAGTTCAGAAAGAACTGGGAGTGCGGCTTGGAGTAGCGGGCACCGCTTTCAACAGGATGAAAGCTGTCTGTAGATCGGATGTTTACTCGGTTAGAACGAAATTCCGCCTTTATAACTGCTGCATCACACCTGTCCTCTACGGCTGCAAATCGTGGCACCTAACCAAGGCCCAAGATAGCAGACTTCTAAATGCAGAGAATAGGTGTCTTAGAAGAATTTTAGGTGTGCGGTGGTTTCACTTTGTAAGGAACACAGAGGTGAGGCAACGGACACAGCAACCCTTGGTATCTACTGTCATCCGGCGAAGGCGTTTCGGCTGGCTAGGCCATATACTACGTATGCCTCCCGAAAGCCTTAACCATGCTTGCCTACTTTACAAGGCATCAGGTACTCGGCGTCCGCGTCCGCGTCCTGGTTGTCCACTGTTGACAATTCGTCGGCAGTTTGCGTCAGAGCTGCGGGACGTGGACTTCACTTGGGAGGATGCACGGGAGCTGGCAGCCGATCGCTTGGCCTGGAGGCAGTTTGTGGATTCCAAATGCTCCACATAAGGAGCGGATATGGTTTGATGATGATGAGTAGTGGTAGTATATTCATAGAAAATATTAAGCCGAGAAATTGACATTTTATTCTCCGTTCCTTAAATTGGATAAAATTGAAAAAATTACGACGCTCTAAAATAAAAAGTTTAAAAAGTCCCTATTGCATTTAACATACATGCATACATATATGTATGTAAAGAAACATATATCATAGATGCGTAGGCAAAGCTTTTAAAAGCAATCGATTTAAAGCCTTTTTTCGGATGAATAATATTTGGAGAATGTTTTGGATTAAGAGAAGGTTTTCCAGGATATTTATTTGTCGGAACAGGAAATAGCTATTGAAAAAGGAAGAAACCAAGACGTTATTTAAATTGTACCTATTGGAAATGTAAAATATGTATCCATTTAAATATTTTTCTATTTTATAAACCTACATACCTATTACTTATAAGTCGGTATCTTTAAAATAAAACAAAAAATCTCATGATAAACTTTCCTAATGTGTGTCCTAATATTGCTTAAAGCGAACATTAACAAAAGCACAAATGCTTTATTTTAATAAATAGTATATTTAAGTGGCAAAAATATTGCTAAAAATTAAAAAAGTAATCGTAGCCACCGCAAGTGACGCCAAGTAAGTAAATATATTATTTAGTGTTCATCGCAAATAATTAATCATCATTACTTTTAAAAAAATAGAATAATGCTTTAACGTGAATGTCGCTTAAACTGTAGAAGATAAATAAAATAAAATAAATACTCGTAGCGTAAATATCGCTTGAAAATACCAATTTCAGAGTTCATTGGAAATAACAAATGATTATTGCTCTCAGTAGGATAAAAGTGCTTTAGCATAAATACCTTTTAGAATTAAGTATTAAAACGGGTTAATACGTATACCTACTCGTAGATGTTGCTACTATGTACTATTACTTTCCCTTATCCGAACCTACTGGTGCAAAGGGCACGCAATGGAACATCATGAGCAGTGTAACTTGATCATTTTTATTACATGAAGGTGATCACTCTTACACTTCAGAGCTAGTCCAAGGTATCACATGTGAAACATCTTCATGTAAAAAACACATATTTCATATTGACCCCCGTCGGGAATCGAACCCGCGTGTACTATGACACCACGAGGCGGATGAGATGTCGCTAAGTGGCCTTAATATCACTTTGAAGGTAGTGATCATATCGGCTCGAGAGTTTATCGGAAATAACGAATCATTATTGCTCTAAATAGGATGGACGTGCTTTCGCGTTTAACCGGACGATTGTTCACTATTCACTGTTCACCCTCCGCCAACAATATGCGCTGTTCACGTTGATATAAAGCCTCTCCATGCTGCATTCTAATGAGTCATTTGTATGCCCGCGCTCACGAACTGTTTGCGCCTAGTAAATACCGATATGAACCGCTCCCGCGGATCCGATGGTGTGAACGCTTCTCCACGTATGGGACCAGCGCCATTATATCGCGTTAGACTCGGTGTCAACAGCTTCCCATTACGATGATCAGAGCCTCTATTCTCGAAAATATCATGCGTTTGTGACGTCATGTGATAGATGTTATGCGTGACGTCAGACACTAGATATATTTTAGAAAAATAGCACCTTGTAGATGTGAGGTTGTCGTTACAACATCGAGTTAATTACTACTGAAATAATTAAACTTATTGCCTAGATTGTTAATTTTAATGATAAATTTCTTGGTTTTTCTTGATGTTATGTTTGTGCGTAGCAGATGTTTTAAGATGATTTGCTATGTTACAGCTGGTAAAAATGGTGCAATAAGATTGCCGTGAAAGGCGTTTAAAAGGACCTAAACAATAATGATTAAACTAACTACCTAAGTTCCTGTCCAGGATATGGATATTTAAATGCTAGGTTTTTCATGCAGATTTATTTAAATAATGGGCATAATGATATTTAACTAAAATGGCTGGAGTAGCGACGTAGAATGGGGCGAAGAAACGACGGAAGACCGAAAACAAGTTGGTCTAACAACGTCACAAGAGTATGTACAGTTGTAGTAGCTTGTGATTAAGACAAACAGAGAGACCTTTGTGTCTAATAGATACTGGAATTCAATAAATGAAAGCCAACAATAGATATTATCGGTGATATAAAGGAAAAAGACTGCCTATAAAATAAAAAAATCAAAATATTGCGTGAAGCAATCTCGAACGTATAAAACCAAGGTTGAAAATGTATTCGTTCAAAAAATACAAGAAACTTTGTATTATCCGTACTCAAAAGCGATTTGTAATTTTAATGTTTTCGCGACAAAGACACACGCATAAAGATAAGCTTGAAAAAATAAGGGCGGGAAACATCCACGATGGGTAATTAGATACACAAGCTGTAACAAGCCGTTAAAACAACCCCCGCCAAGAGAAGTCAAGTGCTCACTAAGCTTTAGGCTTTCGGTTCACCCGCTCTAAACCGTCTATAAATAAACCGTTATCCCTTCATTTGGATTCGGGTGTTCGGAATAAATTAAACGGAGGCACGTCAAAAACATCAAACAATAATCTTCATTTATGGATTTTACACGCTCCATAAATCAATTATATTTTGCGACGAAAATTCATTTAATCAGAGAATATTCATACGGCCGATTTGAAAACAAAAGAGCGTAAGTGACTAATTGAAATGTTCATTGTTTGTTTTTTCTTTATTGGGGTTCTCAACAGTGAAAGATTAAAAAAAATTGAGGATACACTTTTGCGAAAAAATAATATTTTTGATGAATAAATACCAATAATATTGAGGATAAATGCTTGCTTACTTATTTACTAAAGTACTTTGAAGATGCGTTGTTAAAAAAAATTATTAGCGGAAAATTAAGGTAATTTTTAAATGCGTAGTAGGTACTTAAAAATAATGAGTTTTGAAACACTTAAAGAAAAGATGTACATTGTACAAATACACCAAGAGGGGTAGGTGAAACATGAAATCCATGACAAGTATAGTAGTGACTGATTGGAAGTCAGTATGCTAAAATAGAAGGCAGTGAAAGAAGCTCCCGACAAAGATGGGGCTATCTCTGGACGGGATATAGCTAGGGGAATATGGTTTGGTATCTGGTGATCTTTAGAAAGCAATTTATTCAGTTTGCAGTTTTTGCATACTGTAATATATGTTTGTTTCTTTTGTATACTTTAATTGAGTAAAGGGAGATGACAATATGTAACAAAAATAATTTTAAAATTCACCAAATTCCAAACATCCACATTAAGGTAATTTTCATCTTCAAGGTAATTTATTTCTATCGCACTAACTATACCGAGCATATTACTTGTACTTGTATACATATACAACTAAGTTTGAGTAGGTAGAATCAAACAATTTATTCAAAAAATGGTAGAACAATGTGCTTCGGAGAGAGTCCCATACAACATATCAATAAATGTCTCTAGTTCAAAGATGAGATGACGCAAAATTTTAAGCCCAGTTTATTAGTAATTAATATCTTCAATAATTTAATTCATTTTTAATGTATAATTTTTCAATCTAGTCCCAATCTAATCCCACGCAAGTCCCGCATCCATCAGATTCGCCTATTGAAATAAAGTAATAAATTTAGCCTGTTTATGTAGGATGTTCTTTTAGGGGTTTGAGGAAGAAAAAAAACGACAGTTCTTAGGGTTTTACGGCCTTCAGAATAACAATAAATTTTTCTGGGCTATTTTTATTATTGACATTTATTTTTAAACGTATTGTTACCTTTTTGAATTCAGGCGATATACATTTTTACCTTAAACCCACTTTATATGGCGCAGTTTATAGTTTCCTTGCAGTCTGGGCTATAAAGCTTGCATGAAAAACTGTGTTGACATTTAAGCTGACATGACAGTCAATTTATGTAAACGTAGATTGTTACTTTTAAATACGCCATTTTTGCTAAATATACAATTTTGAGAGAATACGATAATAACATACAATCGCGTTTCAAAAATAAACATATTTAGCGTGTCTTTTGACAGAAGTTTGACAGACTGCACAGTTGAACAAGAAACTGTGTAGTTTTCTGAACAAGAAACTGTCTTATATAAAGTGGGTTACTTTAATGCAAACGTTCAGTGATTTTTATATAATATTAATTTTGAGTGAAAAATATGAATGCGTTCAATCACTATTTAATAATATTGATTATTAATTTATATTGTTAATATTGGTTGTTGTTCTGTAAACAATGGTTTTATTAAATAAAATAAACAGAAAAATATAACAACATAACCAAGTTTATAAGTGAATTAACCAAAACCGATTATAATAAACAAATGGTCTTGTTTCTGAAACAAGTTTATAAGTAAACAATGCATTTTCCAGAAATATTTTTTACTACTACTTTCCCTTATCTGCACCCAACGGTGCAAAGGGCACTGCATTGGTACACCAAATGCAGTGCATCTTGATCATTTAATTATATAAAGGTTGGATGATCAGTCTAACGCTTCAGTACCACACTTGAAATATTAATATGAAAATCACATGCAAATAAATATTTCAAGTTGACTCCTTACGGGAATCGAACCTGTAACCTTATGCATGTTGTCAAATACGCTACCACTATGCTACAAGGGAATTTTTGATAACAACGATATTATGCGCGGTAGTTTAAATACGCTATTACCCATAATATTTACGAGGTGAAAAAATTTTTTGTATAATAATAATAAATAATAATAAAATGACCATTTAAAATAAATAAAACAAAAGTAGAAAAAAATAAAAAAATAAAAAAAAAGTGAACTTCTTCACACAAAAACTGTTTTATGGAAATTAATGTTTTTTTCAAATAATTTTGATTTTATACAAATGGACACTTATTTTTATTATTACAGGAAGCGTTTTTGTAAAGTTATGTTCCTTTGTGGGAGAAGTGGTTTAAAACATTTAAGGAGAGTACAGACCGATGTACCCCATCCAAGTCAAAGTAGCGCCTACTTAGTGACATTGGTAGGCGGTGCACGTGCTTCGCAAATTGCGCGAAATGTTCGCGCCAAAACGTGACAGCCGCGCCAGAAAGGGGTAGCTCGCTCTGCGGCCGATTAGGGACAAGTCGGAGTCGAATCCGTGTCACTCCGCTAGCTAAACTGTGGGCACAATCACTGGTGAATAAGTATAGGGAACATTATCAATATTTATTATGATTTCCGACGGTATGAAATCCCATGAAAACAGAGCACAAAACTTTTGTTGAAGTGTTGCAAAAAATGCTAATCAATAAAAAACAACATTATTGATTGTAGAGAATTTCAATGGCTCTTAAAATTAAAGTTAATTTGTCTTGTTTTTTTTTCTAATTGCACGTGGGCAAAAAAATGTTAAATTTTTAAAATTATTTTATTTTCATTTAATCAAGTTTTTTTTATGAAAACTCTCCTATTAAGGGTACTATTACTATTAATAGTTGATTTAAATGTAAGAAGGAGAGCAGAATAAATAAAAATGTACGGTATATAATAAAGAAAAAGGGGTCAGAATTAGAAATTTTTATTACTTTCAAAGCGCATTTAAAACCACCAAGTAAGTGATTAAGCAATTTAGCCAAAAACAAATGGGAACTTTTCCTTACATTTTAATTGAACGTAAAAGAAAAAAACCCGGGTTGGTTTTAACTTAAGCTTGTACAATTATTCAAATTGTTTTAATAGGATTAACTATGACAGCGATATAATAGCGCGAACACTCGGCACCAGAGGCAAATTCAGTGTTTCCGGAAGGCTGAAAAAACATTTCCAGTGACTGAGATTCCGGCAAAAAATCCTTCCAACTTCGATGTAAATCCGTCCCTTTTCGCGGCAATAATCCTGACTCCTTTCAAACAATCAAAAGCAGCGTCTCCGCTTCAGAGGGATGCGAACATTTATTCCTGGTCCGTGTTTCTTTTTAATCCCATACAAAAATGTTTTCTTTGTTTAGAAGGAAGCGGGCTGTGTTCTGTGCCCCCCGGAGCTTTTTTAACAATCGTAAAACGTAAAAGCTTTGCGGAAGTTTGTTCCAAAGCTTCGGGTCCCCTCTCCTTATTCCGACGCCTCGCGTGGGAACGAGATTAAATACTTAGCACGAGGAGGTGAAAACTTTTAATGCCTTTCCTATATCCGCTTGGAAAATAAAATTTGTACGTGCAAGGCCCTCCGTTATATCCATTTCTGTCAAAATCCTCAGCGACAAACTAATTTGCAAAAGAAAATCACCCACAAATAGTGAAAATCTGAAGATTGACAAAGTTATGTAATGCCCGCAAATGTTCCACTCCTGACTGAACCTTTCTGTTTATGACTGAAACTTGTAAATGGTGATAAATAAAAATGAAGTACTCAAGATATAAATTATTTTATTATTGTTTTGGGTTTGCAGTTGATTTTTATGATTTTGAATTTGACTTTTAGGTGAAATGCTGGTACAATAATTTTATCACAAATAATCTTTTGTTAGATCGAAAAAAGTAGACTAGAAACCTAGATTCCCACGATATCAATTTAAACAAATGTACATTATATGAAAATTTCGGCACGAGAAGGAGCTTGAAAATTTTTACCTAAATTCGAAATTATTGATTCATCATAACCAAATCACTTTGTTCAACATAATTTTTAATTTTCACGTTAAATCAAAAGTTTGCTTAAAAAGAACGCTGAAAATTTTCGTTTTTGCCAACCAATATTTGCTTTTAATATTTGATTCCATGATTTTGTTGAGGCTTTTCACATCCGGATAAAAAGTATATTACCGATAAATTATACGGAAATTTAAAACGAAAATGTAAAAAACATTTTTCTGACCCCTTGGATTTGAAAATAAGCTTATGAGATACGCACGTAAATACCAAATACGCTTACTTCAATCTAAATAGCCTCGGGACAAACTGACTTTGTACCGCAGTTTATATTTTTGGATTACTCGCGTTTTAATTTTTTATAAATCCTGTGATATGGTGTTGACTTGGACATGTTCACACCAAGTTGTGAGAGTGTTTTTTTAAACTTTTGGTTAAATGGAACTAAAATGTAATCGCAAGTGAAATGGGTGAGCTTTGCTAAATAAATATTCAATATTTATTTTTTTACAAGCTAAACAAGCAATTTTACTTTTGTATTGAATAAAACCACTTTGTTATATGATTCACTTTATTGAATAAAAATGTTAACTAGTTTCGACTATGCCTTATCATCCTCAGAGCTAACAAAAAACAGTAACATTTAAACATAGTTTTAGTGAGTTGCACCTAGTTAATTAATTACTAAATATCAAAATATTACTTTTGATTTATAATAGCCTCTTTTAAAAATGAATGTATTTAAATTTAAAAAAAACAGACACAAGTATTTAGTATATGTAGAATTAAATAATAAAGCGAAGAAAAAATAATACTGACGAAAAAAGATTACTAAGACGAAAAAATATATAGGTAAGACTTAAAAATAAGTTATTCTTTTGAAGAAAAAAAAACATTTAATGAAAAATTAGTAGATGGTTCAGAACATTTTCGTTTTAAAAGAAAATGGTTAAGAAAAATAAAACATCGTCACCGGTAAAAAATGTACATACTATAGTATTTTAAGCAGAATAAAATAAAAAAATGTTACAATTAATTATTTTTTGTTCCTCAACTTAAATTTACTCAATTATTGTAACTAAACAAAAAAAATATATTTGCGTTTAAATTATTATTTATTTTATTTATTTAACCACCTCAACAGTACAGGAGGCCCAATTACATGCCCAAGTCACAAACACCCAGGCTTGAGAAAAGGGACTTTAAATTTTTGTGTTCTTACTGGGAATCGAACTCGGAACCTCCGTATCGTGGGTCCAGTAAGTCATTACGCTACGGAGGCATATACAGAAATTAAATTTCAAATTGTTCGAAATAAATACATAAACGTCATCTTCATACCCTATCCGATTTTTATGTCGAGCATATGGATAACAATGCCGCAAATAAATACGTCTTCTTTTTAACAGTCTGAAATAATGTGTTAGAAAGTAGAAAACGTGCTGTCGTGAAAAGAAATTATTCCGTATAAAAAACACGAAATAAAAAAAGGCTTCATATTTAAATTGTACAATTCACAAAATGTAGATAATTAATTTTTTCATTAGAACGCGTAGTGATTTATATTTATTAGATTTAATGAAAATAAATCAGTAATTAATAAAAGTACATTACTATTATAAATATGATTAAAACAAAGATTAGAAAACTTACAGATTCCTATTCCCAAACATAAAATAAGCAATAAAACGAAAAATTCATGGGCGAACTTAGCATTTCCCGCGAGACATACAATTTCCGTTGTTTTCATATCTTTTCCCCAATTCTCGTCTCTTGGGGAGGACATCTTATTAACTTTTCCGCCCGCTCGTTAATGCACGTTTTTATTTTGTTTTGAAACAATCCAGGGGCGGTGGGGGCGGGGGTGGTGTCATAATGCCGGAGGTGTCGCCCCTAACTGCAATATTAGTGCCTAATCCCCTATGCAAAGAGGGCGGGACAGTGACCGATCCCAGGGCGCGGTTCGTAAGATAATTCATCTGGGCGGGGGTCTCCAATCTATGACTTGCGAGCAAGAAATTCCATGATAATTTTCTCCTTATTTCTTTATTAGTACCTCAAGGTGTATAGTGTATTGGACCACTATTTTGTATTTTGATATTTTTATACATGATTTTGATAGTCTTAACTGTTCTTAAGAATCACACATTAAACATTTTATGCAAAAAAGATTTCATTTAAATATTTTATACTTTACCAGTCGGTAATTAAAACTGGCGTATAAATTATTTTATTTCGAATAAACAAAATATTTTACATTATTTATAAATAAATAAATTTTAAGAACTAACAGGTGACCCATTGAATAACATGAAAGCGTAGGTACCTACCTACCTAGAAAAAATATTAATCAATTGCAATAATTTAGATCTAACGAAATGGTATATTTAAATGCCGCGTGTCATCGTAAAATGATTGTAGATTTTGTACGCTTGATTTTTTTAGTCATTTAGCATTAAATATTTAAAATATAATATTATGATAAATGGTTTTCTAGGTGTTGTGCCACATAACTTCCCAACAAAGATAATTTGGCCCATGGGTCAAAAAGTTTGAAGACCCCTGATCAAGAGTTGAAGTTCAGAGGAACCACTGTGATTCAAGAGGCTTATAAAGAAAGGTTGTTGCCATAAATTACGTCACAGGAATAAAAGGGAGAAAAAAGGCATTAGGAGCTCTGTCCGTTACATGTACAAATAGTAATTTATAATAACAAAGCTGGAATTTAAATGATTTACGTCTACGTTTTTTACACAATACAATTTGGTTATGAATAAGCAAAACGCGTACTTGGAATAAAGAACTCCACTTCTCAAGTGTAGTGAAAAGTATTGTTTTATTTTCTTTTCTGGTAGAACTACGATATGATAGCAGTTGACGTTTAAACATGAAATTAAAATTTATTACAAAAACAACGCGGTGGATAAAAATGCTCTTGATTGTTGTACGTCCTTCAGAAATGAGGTCAAAAATTTGTTAATAACCTTTTACTATATTTTACGAAACTTCACCTCCTTTGTAAACTTCAGGTGTCACCATACTGACTCTTGTATAAGTAAGACCGGTTGATCTTACAGGAACTTCAAGCTTTTAAGGATCTCGAAAATTCATAGTTATCTTTTAATGTTAAAAAATACTTTATTATTGTCTTAGTAGAATTGAGCTGGTGCATTTTGCAATGCCTTTTTTTAAAGAAGCCTTTATACAAAAAAAAACATTTAAAATTGTATTATTATGATTATCGTGATTCTATTTGTCCACCTTTCAGCGCAGTGGTTAGAACGTTGGAGTACTATGCATGAGGTAACAAGTCAATGTGAAATATTTATTTAAATATTTATGTTTTTCACATTATTCTACACTTGGTTTACCAATGCAGAGCCATTGGATGCAGCAACGTAAAGAAGTAACAGTTTATCATTTTATTTATTATTGCGGTACCAAAAACAACAAACGTAGTATTTCAATATAAATATTACGTTTTTCCGCACAGGATAATTGGTTAAACCATTTCAAGGCGTCATTTTTTTATCCCCGCTCGTATCAAGACTACGGACGTCGCGACGGAAAAAGTTTCAGTGAAGCCTTTATCTACGACCGTGTGGAGGAGGCTGCGTACACACCTTTTCTCCGCCCTAAAAGGAGCACTTCCGGTACCGGAGACTGCTTCCGGTGAGCTCTCTGGAGGTAATTATCCGCTTCCGGCAGGGCTCTCGATTCGATTTGTACACATTTTCCTAGTGGGTAATTTTTACAAGAGAAAAAATGGGGTTTGGAAAGAAAGTAATGAATTTGCTAAGGTTTTGTTAACTTATGCTTTATTTTACATAATAAAGCATTAGTTTTGTACTAATGCTTTATTTCACATAATAAAGAATAAGTTTTATAGTTAGGTATATCTTTTATTTTAACATATAATATTTGATTTATTATGGAGTATAAACAAAGGAAATATTTGCATATGTTTTATACGAAAAACGACAGGTGCTGAATAATTTAGCTATTTAAGTATACCTAAATGCAAAAAATATATACATTACAGAATAAGACATTATGGCTATAACATTTAAAGAAAGAAATGTTTGAATTATATTTATTCATAAAATGGTATTGTAGGATCTTATATAATATCATACTCAGAATTTTTTGTATTTTTACTGCTGATTTTCGTGTTATTTTAAAGACATGTTAAATAAAAAATAAAAATTGGGTTAATTTCAATTAAAAAAAAACACTGTTCTAACTTATCGTTTGTATTTTATTTTGAGAACTAAATAAAAAAGGAGGTATTCAGTACAATTATAAGTACTCGTAGGTACCATTGTACTGATAAAAGGGCAAAATTGCTTTTCAAATGAGCGCGGTTATCTTCACATAAATAATAAATATTTTTCCCTTAAATGTGCTTATGAGTAATCGGATTAATCCAACGACTGTGGTATATGAATATTATACTCCAAAGCATCGCTATCTGGAGTGTATAAAAACAATAATCCACCCTTATCTGAACGGATCCGGAAATAAATTGCAATAATCCGTTATATTGCACGGATGATAATAGACTAGATATCGCAGCCCCGAGAATCTATTACGGTGATGGCAACGGGTGGTACAGGGTGACCACGATAGTAAGACACATTAGAGAATTTGTCATTCAAGTAGCAGTAACAGAAGACAAGTGTGTACTTAAAAAAAAAGTTTTTAGTTATAATAACAATAATTGTGCTTATCAAAAGAGGCTAAACTGGCGTTCATAATGGACTGGTATCGACCCTTATGTATGGAATCTTACGATGGTGCGGTCATGTAGAGCGAATGGATGATGAAGGAACGGCTAAATGAATATATGATGCGACTGTGCCTGAATATAGACGTAGAGGAAGGCCGAGAAAGATATGGTATTATCAAGTAACACAAGTGCTTCAAAGTGGGCACGTAAAAAGCCGGAAAAATTGACGTGCGCGCATGAGAAGATGTATGAATGTGAAGGAAGCAAGAGAAGAATGGCAGGACAGGGTGATTTGGCGTTCTATCATCTCTGCCTTCCCCTTTGGGGAAATGCGTGGTGGTTAGTTAGTTATTTAGTTTTAACAAACTCAAATATTTCAAGTTCGGGACAGCTTTCAAATAGTCGGAAATAAATGTGCTAGAAAGCAGGAAACAAGTTGTGCTGGAGTGAGATTCAACCTTCCTAATGATTCTTATCCAGAGTCCCCGAAATTATGTATATATACCTATATATATAATATGACATAAGGTAGAAAATAATAATAATAAATAAGAATAACGTTTCTACTTTTCTAAAAGTGGTAATTTAAATTTAAAATAGGATTTTATATATTTTTTAAAGTAATTATCTACTTTATAAAGCTCAAGGCAAAGATAACATATATCTGTATGTAGATACAAAACGGCATGAGGTCAAAACCAGCATTCATTGATATCGAATCTTAAATATGAATCGGAAATCTATAAAAAATGACAGTATATCGGTAAAAGATATCGACCTCGTACTGCATATTTACTGCATAGTAAATAATATATTAGTAAGTCCTGTTATAATATGTCACTTGGTAACGTTTTCCTTTCCACCGTCGCGATGTTTGATATGTGTTTTCTGTTTTCACTATTTGTGTAAATGAAATGATTGAATAAAAATGCAATAATCCAAAAACAGTCTTATAAATGAAAACCAAGATTAAGTTTGTATTAAGCAATAATAAAAAAATAAAAATTACGCAAGATAAAAAAATGACCACACCCTCTTTATTTGCTATTACGGTTGTACAGACACATTTAAAATGTCTATTCGAGCATAGTCACCCTGTATAACCAGTGTAACCACCCTTACCTACGTAACATCCCTTAATGCTTCATAAAATTGCTATCCATTTGCTGATCATCTACAATTTAATGAAGTATTTTCTGCTTCCTTTTCATATTTTTATAATGAAACGTATCCCTCAAAAAGTTCCAGGATTCTGTCGACCCTTTATGATTAATGAAATTTGTGAAAAATAATTCCAGGGACAGAGTATTCGCTGTATTAAGGTAAATAGTTACAATATAAACCTTTAATATTACGAGTACATACTTAGATACACTAACAAGGATTTCTTAAATTATTTCATTATACATATGATGTCATAATTAGGTATGAGCATAATCGAATAATTAGATATAATCGGTATGGGAGGTGTCTTGGAAGAATTTTAGGTGTGCGGTGGTTTGACTTTGTAAGGAACACAGAGGTGAGGAAACGGACACAGCAATCCTTGGTCTCACTGTCATCCGGCAAAGCCGTTTCGGCTGGCTAGGCCAAATACTACGTATGCCTCCCGAGAGCCTTAACCGTGCTTGCTTATTTTATAAGGCATCAGGTTCTTGGCGTCCTGGTCGTCCACTGTTGACAATTCGACGGCAGTT
>JAGVSP010001204.1:0-91065 GCA_022494985.1 Micrasema minimum
TTAAAAACGGTAAGGAAAGTTACAGAATCGCGGCTCAGTACTGTGCAAAGTAGGAACAAAACTAATACTACTTCAGTTGAACCAGAGCTTCAAGAGGGACGGTTCTATTATTACCACTTTGCAAAGTGCCAACCGATTGGTGTTATACTCGTATATATATATGTTTTCTAGTTGAAGAGCGACGTGCAGGGGTACCACGGTGACCTGGACCTCGACGTGTTCGTGAAGCTGTTCGGTACGGAGAGCATCTTCCTGTCCCTTGGTGATGACCAGCACACCTCCATCGAGTCCCTGATTGACCGAGTGTTCGACTTCCTGGATTCTGGAATGTCCGACGCTAAGCAGTTCTCTGTGAGTGTATTATTTTATTAACAACATTTTGAACGTATACAAATACTTGTAGACAAATTACTGGATTATACCCATGCTGGGCTGATATCAGATATTATTGATATCTCAACAGAGACAGAGCAACTGTGGAAACGAATGTGGGTTATCTAGGCGTTTACAGGGCTTATGACCTGTCATTGGCTTGGCTGGCTGTACTACAACATCCCCATTCCGCCCATCATCTGACAACCATATATGACAAATTTTCGAAACTTCTATATATGTTGAGTTTGTACAGAAGTATCCACATTTGAGTTGGTTTTTCGACAGATTTCAATATGTTTTCTCTCTAGTGACATTTGTTGAGAAGATGGTCAAGCATTTTAAGCAATCAAACTTTATTTGTGTAGGTAAGGCTCCATCGAGCGTTATTACTTACTAAAAGACGCCTGAAGACGCCTAGATAACCCACATTCGTTTCCAGAGTTTCTCTGTCTCTGTTGAGATATCAATAATATCTAACTAACTAACTAACCATCACGCCATTTCTCCGTAGGGGTAGGCAGAGAGGATAGAACGCCATACCACTCTGTCCTGACAGACTTCCTTAAAACTTCTTTTAGCCGTTCTTTCATCATTCATTCGCTCCACGTGACCAAACCATGATCAATAATATCTATTATTTTATTAACTCAATGTTTGTAGCACTCACTTTGTAGTTTTCCATAATTATGAAATTAAACAACTTTTGTTTTAAACTACTTTTTTATTATTTAACACTCCAACCGGTTTCGGAGACACTACTCCTTCATCAGGGATTTGTATAATAATAATTTAAAATTAAGTAATAAGTCGCTAACTAAAAATGTTGAAGTGGTTGACCAGGTACTGTGATAAGGGGTGGAGAGGGGAATGAAGTCGGGGGAGCAACACATGACATTCCCACCCCTTATCCCAGTACCTGGTCAACCACTTCAACATTTTTTAGTTAGCGACTTATACTTAATTTTAAATTATTATTATACAAATCCCTGATGAAGGAGTAGTGACTCCGAAACCGGTTGGAGTGTTAAATAATAAAAAAGTAGTTTAAAACAAAAGTTGTTTAAATTCATATTATTTTATTATTTATCAAACACGTCTGTGATGTTATTCATCAAACGCGTCATTACAGTGAATGAATGATTTATTATATCTTCCAGCATGAGCTTCGCAGCCACGTCCTGTTCTTGGATATGGAGCTGGCCTACCCGTCCGCCTGCGGGCTGAGCCTCAAGCTGAACCTGGAGGGAGCTGCCACCACCAAACTGGAGATCGGAGGAAACTTGGACCTGAAGAAGATACTCAAGGATCCCAAGAACGCCAAGGTGGAGCTGAAACTGGTACCAAGGTAAATATTACTAACTAACTAGCTAACCATCACGCCATTTCCCCGAAGGAGTAGGCAGAGGGGATAGAACGCCACTCCACTCTGTCCTGGCATACTTCTCTCGCTTCTCCACATTCATACATCTTCTCATGCACGCACGTCGATTATTCCGACTTCTTACATGCCCACTTTCAAGCACTTGTTTTACTTGATCATGCCATGTCTTTCTCGGCCTTACTCGACTTCTACAGCCAGACACAGTCGCATCATATATTTTTTTAGCCGTTCTTTCATCATCTATTCGCTCCACATGACCGAACCAACGTAAAAGACCTTTCTTAATTTTGTCGATAATGCTTATCTCAGCCTTGCATTCTGCTCTAATTTCAACATTAGTGCACCTATCATACATAGTTTTACCACACATTCTCCTGAGAGATCGCATTTCAACTGCATTCAATCTACTTTTCATTTATTTTTCCAACTCCATGCTTCGCTTCCATACATAAGGGTTGGTACCAGAACTCCATTATGCACTGCCAATTTAGCCTCTTTTGATAAGCACTTATTAGATACTACCTCTTTTACTTATTTGTTTATTTAACTCGTTGACTATCTCGAAGCTGATCGGAGTTATCAGATGAGGCGAGAAGTTTGGAAGGGAATATGGATATCTTGACGCGCTCTTAAGAGCATACCACACCACGTGACTCGCGGCCGCTTTCCACACAAGCGCTCTGTAGCTGCAAGACAACCTGGATTCTAGACTCTATATGCTATCAGTAGAACTAGTATGTCACTTGTATCGCGTTTTTAGTAAAATAGTTTTAATTTAATTTATACGTGGGTGAAGCTGAGTTCCAACCGTCCATGCGCTTTGTAGCTGCAAGACGAATTGGAGTTCAGTACTTCGCCTACGTATGGATTTAATATCGTTTCTTTAATAATCGTTGTCTCAGATCCTTTATTCATAAATAGGGATTGGAATTAATTAATAATATCGAATGTACAGCGACCTTGAGGTGATTTTTCACAAAAATGGCGCTTAATAAATTATCCTAATAATAAATAAATAAATAATAAGCGTATTCCCTCAATTTTTTCCCTGGAATTTAACATTGTAGCTATGTTTTTTTGTTTTATTTGTTAAAGGAGATAAATAAATTATTTAAAAAATAAGACGATACAAACACGCATCTGGTTGATATCTAAAAAGTGTGAAAAAATCATTGCTCTAATGTTAAATTCCAGGGAGAAAATCGAGAAATACGTTTGTATGGGAAAGTGGCTGCGAGTCACGTGGTGTGGTATGCTCTTAATATTGCATATTTGTGCCGATTATTATCAAAACTGTTTGAAAATTATACATAGGAATGAGAACTATTTTAAGATGCCATAGACGAACTGGAATTGCCACTATGCTAAAAAAACTTGAAATGATGACCGTAAAGCAAAGAATAATGTATAATGTACTAATTTTTATTTTTAAAGTAAAAAACAAAATGCTCCCCGGATATTTGAACAAAAATTTAAGCTACAACCAAGACAGTCATAACTATGAGACTAGGAATCGAAGAAACTTTCGTCTCCCAAAGTATAGATTAGCGGGAACACAAAACAGTTTTTTTTATAAAGGACTAAAGGAATACGAAAAATTGCCAGATGAAGTTAAATGTGCGAAGAGTTTAAATTTAGTTTAAAAAATGTGTAAAATATATGTTTTAAATAAGTATAGTGTAGTGTAAAATCAAAATAAGTAGTTTATAGTCAAATGTTTAGAAATAATGATATTGTAATTACTAGCTGTATCAAACTGTTTTTTTATAGCTAAATAAAAAAGATACAATACAACAATACAATAATCCGTAACATTCTGATCAAATGACATATTTTTTACTTTGCAGTGCCAACATCAAGCTGTCTGGAACTCTGTCTATTGATGCTGATATAGTGGTCAATGGATTGAAGGTCGTTGCGTCCATGCACACTTCCACTGGATCTCATCTCATTTTCAAGGTAAGACACCACAAATTTTTAACCATAAATCAATAAAAATAATGAGATATTATTCATCCAGCCCAAATGATCAAGGATCTTTGGGAGGATATAAAGGAGCTCGCTCCTTACCTAGGGACCCGATTCTTTAAAACCCTGGGCATGGAGGAGGAAATAAGGGACCTTCTACTAAAAAAGGTGTAGAATTACTAATATCCCTATCACTGTAAATTTGGGCCAGCTCCTTGAGCAGGTTGGGGTGAATGTGTTTATGACAATCTTAGAGCCGAGACAGTGATAGGGGCAATGAAAGCATTTGGTCGCGTATTTAACCTTCTTTTTTCAGTTAAAACTGAATCTATTAAATTTCGCGGATTAGCTTTCAAAAGTCGGTAGAGCTGTGCGACTCAATAGTCTTTAAAACAGTCTAGGGAAAGGGTGGGGCTTTCACTGTGCTAGTTCCCACTCTCTGCAAGAGCTAGGAGATTAAGACCTAGGTCTGGAGCGTGACAACTAACTATTTCTTCTTTTTTAGACACTGGAAGGTGGTTTTGATATGCAACTCGGCCTGCCCGTTGAGAAGCAAGAGATAGTCACAGCAACCAATGAGGTCGTCTTCTTCAAGAGGGAGAAGGGACATCAGGATGTGGAGACCAAAGTTGAATTCAACGCTGACAAGTAAGTTTAGATTCAATTACATAATTTGTACTCTACGACGGCTGGATTAGATGTTGATATCATTTCCCACCATCGCTATGAGAATGTTCAACGTGAGAACAGCGATTTTGTTTCTTGTTTGGACTCTCTCATACTTTTTTGGCTATTGTGAATGTAATGTATCACTGGTGAAGAGTCAATCATTGCATAGGCGTCTTGTGTCTTAGACCAATCTCTTACTACAATTACTGTTCTTTATTTGCACTCCCACCCGTGCATTGGCATACGAAAAGCAATGAATTTTGATCATTTGTTACCTAAAGTTTTTACCTTGTTTTTACCATCTGAGACAGATTAAAAGCATACGCAAAAATCTGCCGGTTGACGCCACCCGTCAATTAAATAACGCATTTGTAGTGTCTCGAGTCGATTATTGTAACGGTATATACGCCGGACTACTAATGAATAAAATGACTCGCCTGCAATCAGTATTGAACGCTGCAGCTAGACTTATTTTCGGAATTTCTAAGTTCGACCTCATCACTCCACTGCTAAAGAAACTGCACTGGCTGCGCTTTCCACAAAGGGTAGAATACAAACTCTGTTGGCTAATGTACAAAGCCATGCATGATGCCGCTCCAGAGTATTTAAAAGAGCTTTGCATTCCAGATAAACTAGCTGAATGACGTCTCACACTTCGATCAGCTACATCTACAGCTATAGGCAGGGTTTTAGTACCGATCCGTAATCAGCGCACAAAATTTGGAGAGCGCGCTTTTGCGGTTGCGGGCCCTGTGGCTTAGAATGCTCTCCCACCAGAAGTGCGCAACTGTGAGAGTGAAGTGATGTTTCGAAAGAAACTTAAGACCTATATGTTCTCAAAATCTTTTGATTAATTTTGATAATAGTATTCTCTACTCAGAAATTGAGTTTTCAGTCACATTAAATTTCCCGAGACGTTAAATTCAACATTTGAATTTCCCGAGCCGTTAAATTCAATATTTAAAGCGCCCTTGAGGTATATTTATACGAAAACGGTGCTATATAAATTATCCATAATAATAAAAATAAAAAAAGGCAAGATCAAATCGAAGAATTCGACTGTCATAATCGATTATACTCATAAGTGCTATTAATTGAAATAGCTTGAAAATTTCCTAAGAAAACGAAACGCATCCACAGTTTATTTTTGTAAACAATGAAATAGCAGAATAATCCCTTACCCTAGAAAGATAACGTGCGCCTCAGAGGCGCCCGCGAAACAAATATATCGCTGTCTTTTTCTAACCGAAGCCCGTGCAAGCTTGTGTTGCCAAACCAACTCAGTCGTGTGCTATTAAAATTGTTACTTTTTGTAAAGGGTTTTTTAATATCCTACATATTTTTCTTAAAAATAAAAAGTTGTAATAAACATTTATGTTTTTATTTACTTATTAAATAATATGAAAATTCATTTGGATTTAAAAATATATAAAATTATTTTGAGTTATTGAATAAATAGGTTTTAAATATTGTGCGCCTCTCAGGCGCTAGTTTATCTTTTCAGTACTATAAAATAAGGTTATCTCTCTAGGGTTAACTGTGTACCGCACTCATTTATATAAAATCGAGATCTACCAATAGGGTTCTTTCAGATAACATGAATCTCCTTGAAAACGCTATAAATATATAAAAATATATTTTTACAATTCCAACGATATAAAACACAATGATCAAAAATTTTGTTTTCATTTATGAATTCATGTTTTGTAAACACGAAATTACTAGTGACTTTTAACGCCCGTTATTGGCTAATGACGTCATACCCGTCTACCGTGGAAGGCGTGAAATTCATTCCGTAGTGAGCGCCTTATTGCTGTGACGTCACACCGCATGCGCGCTAAATGGAGGATTCAAATGACATCGTAAAAAAAAATTTCTGATGTAAAGCGCCTATATTGCTGTGACGTTAAAAATGGAGGATTCCCTAAAAAAAAATTTTGTGATTTTTTTCAATCATTTTTTTTAAATAAAAAATAAAAAAATCGGAAAGGACTTAATTGACTTCAACAGCTATATATTTTTTGACCCATAGCGCTCGCAAGGAGTCTTCAATGTGCTTCGACCAACTGCAAGCCACGACCGGCCTGACGTTCTGCGGCGAGGTGGCGGGCCCCTGGAGCGACGTGACGAACCGCGGCAAGGGCGGGCCCGTCACGCTCGGCCCGGCCTTCCCGCTCAGCGGGCCGGCCAAGTTCGCGCTCAGCGTGGAGAAGGACCAGCTCAGCGGGTTCCACGTGCACGGCCAGAAGACCTCCAAGGCGGGCCACCACAAGCTGGAGCTCGCCCTCGAGGCTGAAGGTGGGTTTTGTGCTTGTATACCGTGTCCCACGATGAGACCGCGAAACTCCGGAGGGTGATTGTTCATGGTATTCTGAGAAAAAAATCCTGGCATTTTTAATAATTAATTAAAAAAAAGTATTAATAAAAAGCGACTATGTAATACTGGCTTCTGTTTGAAATGCTGGCTTCTGAAGTATGAAATAAAAAGTGGACTATGTAAATACTGGCTTCTGTTTGAAATGCTAGCGGTGGCGGGGTGGCGGTGGGCGGGGAGGAGTGGGGGTCCGCTCTGGTCACCGAACGCCTTGCCTTGTGCGGACATTCAAAATTCGAATTTCATATCTGAAATTGGTGCAGGTCACGTGGTGTTAGCCAGTTCAAAAATGGACGGTATTACACGCGTGAATTTTTTATTCATATTTTAATTTTTTTTTAAGGAATTGAGTTTTTTGAAAAACTTTATTAAGATTTTTTTCTCAGAATATCATGAATAATCACCCTCTGGAGTTTCGCGGTCTCATCGTGGGAAACGGTGTATAGTGGTCAATGGACTTGTAGCCCTAAAAATCTGTGAATGGTTACGTTAAAACAAACTTAACAATCTCACACTTTTTTGTACGCTTTTTTTAGAAGATAACTTTTTTAATATACAAACATTAGAAAATAGAAGAATATTAAATGCTTTTTTTTTTAACAACATTTTGAAAGAATACAAATACTTGTTGACAAATTACTGGATTATGCCCGCTGGGCTGATATCAGATATTATTGATATCTCAACAGAGACAGAGAAACTCTGGAAACGAATGTGGGTTATTTAGGCGTTTACAGGGCTTATGACCTGTCATTGGCTGGGTTAAGACATCTTCAGGCGTCTTCTAGTAAGTAATCAAATTCGGATGAACCTTACCTACACCAATAAAGTTAGATTGCCCCAAAAAAAAGCTTATCTATTCTCTCAACAGATGTCACTATAGGGGAAAAAATATTAAAAATATTGAAATCTGTCGAAAACACAACTCGCGTGTGGATTCTTTTGTACAAACTCAACATATATACAAGTTTCAAAAATTTGTCATACATGGTTGTCAGATGATGGGCGGAATGTGGAATGTTGTAATACATCATGTGGCCACTTAGCCCAGCCAATGACAGGTCATAAGCCCTGTAAACGCCTAAATAACCCACATTCGTTTCCAGAGTTTCTCTGTCTCTGTTGAGATATCAATATATCGAATATTAAATGATTTGCTCTTTCTGTTCAAAGTATTAAAATCTATTTTTGATTGTTGTCAACTAACAAATTTAATTAATATACGAGTGCCTGGTCGAGTGTCTGGATGCCATCTCTGACGGTAATGAATAGCTACCTACTGTGTAATCATTTAAAAATTTCTATGTAAAAGTCCTATGGGCGTAAAACAATAAAATAAATAAATAATGTAAAAAAGTAAATGAAATTAAGGATTTTAAATACAAAATATTGAAAATCTGCCATTGAAATATATTTGTCTTCTAGTTTCATAAGATTGCAATCCAATCTCCGGCGCTACAGCCCGTTGAGGGTCTTGGTCGCCTCCAAGAAACGTCTCCACTCGCGTCTGTCTCCATTTACTTCCCCAGTACCAAAATGCCCAATGATGCTGTGGTCTTCTCCATACAATCCAACCACAAAACTCATAACTTCAAGGCTTTCATTAGACTTTATTAAAGATGTATTCCTTTCCAGGCCCGAAGAAGAACCGGAAAGTCGCCTTCTCGGTGGACGTGTCTCACGTACCAGAGCTGTACTCCATCAAGGCTGCCATGAACTCTCCCCAGAAGCACCTCGAGGCCAAGCCTCGCTGGTCAACAACGACCATGAGATGACGGTGTCTGCTGGAGTCAAGTATGACAAAGATGACTACAGCTTCAAGGCCGGGCTAAAGCAGGAGGGACAGAACACGTACAAACCAGTGCTGGACTATAAACTGCCCAATGGACAGCACCCGATCAGTGTGGATGGTAAGATTGAAATTAAATAAATCATTTTTCTTCTTTACCAGCCATTATTTATCCATTGCTGGACAAAGGGCCTACCTTCTGTTGGTCCACTTCTTTCTGTCCTGGGCTTCGAGCTGCCATCTGGATCCTGCAGTACTTTTTATATCGTATGTCCATCATCTCTACTGGTCTCCTTGCAGTTAAACAGGCGTTTCGTCCATCGGTCCTCAATCTGGCGTGCCACAAAAAGTAAAATTAAACGAATAGTATTAGTACAAATACTTGTAGAGAAATTACTGGATTATACCCATGCTGGGCTGATATCAGATATTATTGATATCTCAACAGAGACAGAGAAACTCTGGAAACGAGTGTGGGTTATCTAGGCGTTTACAGGGGCTTATGACCTGTCATTGGCTGGATTAGGTGGCCACTTGATGTATTACAACATTCTCCATTCCGCCCATCATCTGACAACCATGTATGACAAATTTTTGAAACTTGTATATATGTTGAGTTTGTACAGAAGATATATAAAATATATTTTTGACAATTCCAACGATATAAAACACAATGCTACACAGCAATTTTCTTTTTCATTTATATGAATTTACATCTTGTTTAAACAACGAAAATTGTGACTGTTAAACGGCCCGATATGGCTACTTGACGTCATAGCCCGTCTACTCGTGAAAGGCGAGGAAATCATTCCGTAGTTATCGCCTAAATTGTCTGTGACTCATACCGCAAGCGCGCTAAATGGAGGATTCAAATGACATCGTAAAAAAAAAATTAAAATTCCCCTTGATTTTGTAATTTTTCAATCATTTTTTTATTAAAAAATAAAAAATCGGAAAGGACTTAATTGACTTCAAACAGCTATATATTTTTTGACCCATGATAGCGCTCGCAAGGAGTCTTCAATGTGCTTCGACCAACTGCAAGCCACGACCGGCCTGACGTTCTGCGGCGAGGTGGGCGGCCCCTGGAGCGGACGTGACGAACCGCGGCAAGGGCGGGCCCGTCACGCTCGGCCCCGGCCTTCCCGCTCAGCGGGCCGGCCAAGTTCGCGCTCAGCGTGGAGAAGGACCAGCTCAGCGGGTATCCACGTGCACGGCCAGAAGTCCTCCAAGGCGGGCCACCACAAGCTGGAGCTCGCCCCTCGAGGCTGAAGGTGGTTTTTGTGCTTGTATACCGTGTCCCACGATGAGACCGCGAAACTCCGGAGGGTGATTGTTCATGGTATTCTGAGAAAAAAATCCTGGCATTTTTAATAATTAATTAAAAAAAAGTATTAATAAAAAGCGACTATGTAATACTGGCTTCTGTTTGAAATGCTAGCGGTGGCGGGGTGGCGGTGGGCGGGGAGGAGTGGGGGTCCGCTCTGGTCACCGAACGCCTTGCCTTGTGCGGACATTCAAAATTCGAATTTCATATCTGAAATTGGTGCAGGTCACGTGGTGTTAGCCAGTTCAAAAATGGACGGTATTACAACGCGTGAATTTTTATTCATATTTTAATCATTTTTTTAAGAAATTAGAATTGAGTTTTTTGAAAAACTTTATTAAGATTTTTTTCTCAGAATATCATGAATAATCACCCTCTGGAGTTTCGCTGGTCTCATCGTGGGAAACGGTGTATAGTGGGTCAATGGACTTGTAGCCCTAAAAATCTGTGAATGGTTACGTTAAAACAAACTTAACAATCTCACCACTTTTTTGTACGCTTTTTTTAGAAGATAACTTTTTTAATATACAAACATTAGAAAATAGAAGAATATTAAATGCTTTTTTTTTTAACAACATTTTGAAAGAATACAAATACTTGTTGACAAATTACTGGATTATGCCCATGCTGGGCTGATATCAGATATTATTGATATCTCAACAGAGACAGAGAAACTCTGGAAACGAATGTGGGTTATTTAGGCGTTTACAGGGCTTATGACCTGTCATTGGCTGGGGTTAAGACATCTTCAGGCGTCTTCTAGTAAGTAATCAAATTCGGATGAACCTTACCTACACCAATAAAGTTAGATTGCCCCAAAAAAAAGCTTTATCTATTCTCTCAACAGATGTCACTATAGGGGATAAAAAATATTAAAAATATTGAAATCTGTCGAAAACACAACTCGCGTGTGGATTCTTTTGTACAAACTCAACATATATACAAGTTTCAAAAATTTGTCATACATGGTTGTCAGATGATGGGCGGAATGTGGAATGTTGTAATACATCATGTGGCCACTTAGCCCAGCCAATGACAGGTCATAAGCCCTGTTAAACGCCTAAAATACCCCACATTCGTTTCCAGAGTTTCTCTGTCTCTGTTGAGAAATATCAATATATCGAATATTAAATGATTTGCTCTTTCTGTTCAAAGTATTAAAATCTATTTTTGATTGTTGTCAACTAAACAAATTTAATTAATATACGAGTGCCTGGTCGAGTGTCTGGATGCCATCTCTGACGGTAATGAATAGCTACCTACTGTGTAATCATTTAAAAATTTCTATGTAAAAGTCCTATGGGCGTAAAACAATAAAATAAATAAATAATGTAAAAAAGTAAATGAAATTAAGGATTTTAAATATACAAAAATATTGAAAATCTGCCATTGAAATATATTTGTCTTCTAGTTTCATAAGATTGCAATCCAATCTCGGCGCTACAGCCCGTTGAGGGTCTTGGTCGCCTCCAAGAAACGTCTCCACTCGCGTCTGTCTCCATTTACTTCCCCAGTACCAAAATGCCCATGATGCTGTGGTCTTCTCCATACAATCCAACCACAAACTCATAACTTCAAGGCTTTCATTAGACTTTATTAAAGATGTATTCCTTTCCAGGCCCGAAGAAGAACCGGAAAGTCGCCTTCTCGGTGGACGTGTCTCACGTACCAGAGCTGTACTCCATCAAGGCTGCCATGAACTCTCCCCAGAAGCACCTCGAGGCCCAAGCCTCGCTGGTCAACAACGACCATGAGATGACGGTGTCTGCTGGAGTCAAGTATGACAAAGATGACTACAGCTTCAAGGCCGGGCTAAAGCAGGAGGGACAGAACACGTACAAACCAGTGCTGGACTATAAACTGCCAATGGACAGCACCCGATCAGTGTGGATGGTAAGATTGAAATTAAATAAATCATTTTTCTTCTTTACCAGCCATTATTTATCCATTGCTGGACAAAGGGCCTACCTTCTGTTGGTCCACTTCTTTCTGTCCTGGGCTTCGAGCTGCCATCTGGATCCTGCAGTACTTTTTATATCGTATGTCATCATCTTCTACTGGTCTCCTTGCAGTTAAACAGGCGTTTCGTCCATCGGTCCTCAATCTGGCGTGCCACAAAAAGTAAAAATTAAACGAATAGTATTAGTACAAATACTTGTAGAGAAATTACTGGATTATACCCATGCTGGGCTGATATCAGATATTATTGATATCTCAACAGAGACAGAGAAACTCTGGAAACGATGTGGGTTATCTAGGCGTTTACAGGGCTTATGACCTGTCATTGGCTGGATTAGGTGGCCACTTGATGTATTACAACATTCTCCATTCCGCCCATCATCCTGACAACCATGTATGACAAATTTTTTGAAACTTGTATATATATGTTGAGTTTGTACAGAAGAATCCACATGCGAGTTGGTTATAATTTTTATAATTTTTCCCTATGTGACATCTGTTGAGAAGACAGATAAGCATTTTTTGGCAATCTAACTTTATTGGTGTAGGTAAGGTTCATCCGAACTTAATTACTTACTAAAAGACGCCTGAAGATGTCTCTCCAATTTTAATTTGATTTAAATTTTTACCAGTAAATATTTTTAACAACAACATTTTGAACGAATACAAATACTTGTAGAAAAATTACTGCTTACCTATCTTCTCAACAGATGTCACTATAGGGAAAAAATATTTAAAATATTTAAAATCTGTCGAAAAACCAACTCGCATGTGGATTCTTCTGTACAAACTCAACATATACACAAGTTTCAAAAATTTGTCATACATGGTTGTCAGATGATGGGCGGAATGGGGGATGTTGTAATACATCAAGTGGCCACTTAACCCAGCCAATGACAGGTCATACAGCCCTTTAAAAACGCCTAGATAACCCACATTCGTTTCCAGAATTTCTCTGTCTCTGTTGAGATATAAATAATATCGAATAGTATTAGACTTACAAGCATCAGCTTAAAGCTGTAAGCAAAATTCATTTACACTATTCTGTTTCAGGCACAATCACATATGACAAGACTCCCACATCCAAGAAGTTCACCTTCACGGACGTCTGTCTCGTGGTATCCAACGATAAGACGTTCCTCAACGGCTTCGTGTCCTCCGACAAGGACGGCTATAGCACCGACCTGAAGCTGACTTCGGGAGACATGATGGGCAAGTTCACTGGCAACGTTAAGACAGGAGAGACCACCAAGGGATCTGCCCAGTTCCAGAACTCCCTCAACCCTGAGGCTGACTTTAATATGGACTTTGAGAGGGTGGTGAAAAGCGATTTTGTAAGTGGGTTTTTAGAATACCTCTTTCTCTTCCTCATTTTTATGATTTTTCTTCTTATTTCACTGTTTCATGTTATTTTAACTAACTAACAAACTAACTAACCATCACGCCATTTCCCCGAAGGGGTAGGCAGAGAGGATAGAACGCCACACCACTCTGTCTTGGCATACTTCTCTTGCTTCCTCCACATTCATACATCTTCTCATGCACGCACGTCGATTATTTCCGACTTCTTACATGCCCACTTTCAAGCACTTGTTTTACTATTGATCATGCCATGTCTTTCTCGGCCTTCCTCGACTTTCTACATCCAGGCACAGTCGCATCATATATTTTTTTAGCCGTTCTTTCATCATCCATTCGCTCTACATGACCGAACCAAACGTAAAAGCCCTTTCTTAATTTTGTTGATAATGCTTTATCTCAGCCTTGCATTCTGTTCTAATTTCAACATTAGTGCACCTATCATACATAGTTTTACCACACATTCGCCTGAGAGATCGCATTTCAACTGCATTCAATCTACTTTCATCCTTATTTTTTCCAACTCCATGCTTCGCTTCCATACATAAGGGTTTGGTACCAGAACTCCATTATGCACTGCCGATTTAGCCTATTTAATGTTATTGTTAATGGGTTAATATTGTGAATGAAATCGATATTTTTAACAACAACATTTTGAACGAATACAAATACTTGTAGACAAATAACTGGATTATACCCATGCGGGCTGATATCAGATATTATTGATATCTCAACAGTGACAGAGAAACTCTGGAAACGAATGTGGGTTATCTAGGCGTTTACAGGGCTTATGACCTGAAAAAAAAAAAAAGCAAATAAAAATTGGAGAGACATCTTCGGGCTTCTTCTAGTAAGTAATCAAGTTCGGATGAACCTTACCTACACCAATAAAGTTAGATTGCCAAAAAATGCTTATCTATCTTCTCAACAGATGTCACTATAGGGAAAAAAATATTAAAAATCTGTCGAAAAACACAACTCGCATGTGGATTCTTCTGTACAAACTCAACCTTATATACAAGTTTCAAAATTTGACATACATGGTTGTCAGATGATGGGCGGAATGGGGAATGTTGTAATACATCAAGTGGCCACTAAACTCAGCCAATGACAGGTCATAAGCCCTGTAAAACGCCTAGATAACCCACATTCGTTTCCAGAGTTTCTCTGTCTCTGTTGAGATATCAATTATATCTGAAAACGATATTGTTCATACATTTTGCGTATTTGTGCTGCATTTTACTTTAATAGCACGGTACATAGAAAACGAGGGTTGGGTCACGTTTAGAAGAGTAATATACAGGGTGTCCCACGGCCATGCCACACGTAGGGAAAGTATATTAAATATTGAAAATAGGATATTTTACTTAAAGAAGACATCATTTTATTTTTTAAATTAAGTAGAACTACATTCACAGATTTTTTCAAAATCGCCTGCCTCAATCGGGAATCGAACTCGCGTTAAGTGAAAAAAAAACACATGTATTTTTTGATAACAGTCGAAAGTGTTAATCATAAGGATTAATTTTTTCCCTAATAACATAGCATCTTAACATCTTCCGACAGCTAATACTATATCACAGAATGTTATTAAGGAAAAAATAATCCATATGATTAACACTTTCGACTGTTAACAAAAATACATGTGTTTTTTTTTTCACTTAACGCGAGTTCGATTCCCGGTTGAGGCAGGCGATTTTGAAAAAATCTGTGAATGCAGTTCTACTTAATTTAAATAATAAAATGACGTCTTCTTTAAGTAAAATATCCTATTTTCAATATTTAATATACTTTCCCTCCGTGTGGCATGGCCGTGGGACACCCTGTATAGCTGCATTGAGAAAACTTTAGCTAACAATTTATAATGAAAACACATGAAACCATGCATTTTTCGTCGAGTTTAAATTAAATTATACATGTTTTCACCTGAGAGATCAATAGCATTCAGTTTACTTACACTTTAGTACATTGGTTTTTTTTTGTTGCAGAGATCTATGGATTTCAACTTCGTCCACGGATCAGACCCCAAGTCAAAACAAAATAAGATTACAGTACACACAACTGTGAAGGGAGATTTAGAGAAGTTTACCAACTACCAATTTGAGACCAAACGTGAGTAGAAACTACTGCTACTACTTTCCCTAATCCACACCCAATAGGGTTCTTCCCGATAGCATGAATATCCTTGAAAACGTTATAAATATTTAAAGTATATTTTTACAATTTCAACGATATAAAACACAACGATCAAAAATTTGGTTTTCATTTATAAATTTATGTTTTAAAAACACGAAAATACGAATGATTTTTAACGCCCGTTATTGGCTAATGACGTCATAACCGTCAACCGTGAAAGGCGTGAAATTCATTCCGTAGTTAGCGCCTATATTGCTGTGACGTCACACCGCATGCGCGCCAAATGGAGGATTTTGCGAGCGATTTGAAAAAGCGCTATTTTCAAACCGCGCTAGAAAATTCATATGACATCGTAAAAAAATTTAAAAAATTCCCTAGAGATTGTAATTTTTTTAATCAATTTTTCGAAATAAAAAAAATCGGGAAGAACCCAATTGTGCTATCAGTAAACCTGGATTACTTGTCACAAGATGGCAAGATGATCAGTTTCATTCGGTTGTTCACAAAAATGTTTTGAAGTATTTTCATGAAAATATGTTCAAATGTTTGTGGCTGTTGTTAAATCTGGAATTTCACTTTAGCAAAGCATTAAATGTACCGTGTTTATTTTTACAGTGTCGTATCCACTCCAACAATTCTCATACGAAATCAAGTCTGCGTTGGATTCTAACAAGTACGAACTAGATGTAGATGGCCAGTACGCCCAATCAAAAGCAGAAGCTGAACTGGTTCTGAAGAAAAACATGAAGAAGGACGGAGACTTGTATGGAAAAGTTGAGGTAAGTCTTCTTCTTCTTTCGCCACGTTCGCTCCTATGTGGAGCATGTAGACATCGCTGGATCCCTCCAGGAGACCCTGTCACTAGCAAGCTCTCTCGCCTCCTCCATTAGCTCCGCCGAATACATCATTAGGATGGTTATCGACGGCCTCCGGAGGCCTATGCTAGGTCCATCGCCGCATCCTCGCAACTCTAGTTATTGGAGGTTGCTGCGTCCGTTCCCTAACTTCAGCGTTGGTTATGAAGTCAACCCACCTAATGCCTAGAATTCCTTCTCAGACACTTATTCTCAAAGCTCAACAAGCGAGCATTCTGAGCTTTTGTGAGGTGCCAGGATTCGAGATAAGTCAGTCGTTAAGTATTTTAATGTGACCTTGATTGAGACCCTGACTGACCGCGGATGCATGATGTCTTCGATGGGGGGCTTGACGAGGCAGTATGCCGGTCTCCGCGCACAGGTGGTAGTAATGACTAATAGATGGAAACAATAACAATTATAATACACAAGCCGAGACAGTGAGTGGTAGGGGCACTGAAAGCATTTGTTCGCGTACATTACGTAAATTCATCCGAATTTTTATCACACTGACAATCTTACAATCGCGATTTAGCTTGTTGAAAAAATCGGTAGAGTTGTGCTGGACTGAAAACAGACTTAAAAGTCTTTAAAACAGTCTAGAGAAAGGGTTGGGCTTTCATTGACCTTGATCCTTCATCATCCTTCATCCTTGCATTTTTCGGTCTAGAACCGGCAATAATTATCTACATGTCCAAATGTCAGCAAAACAAAGTCAAAGAAACAAACATTAAAAAAATGGTTAAACTTTTGAATATTATGTCTGTAGACCAAAAAAATTAATATAATGTTGCTAATGAAATTAACAAAATTGTTAAAAGGATTATTCCAAGATATTTGCAAAACAAATTAAAAAACAATGAGGTTCAAAAAATATAAGATTAGAAAAGAAAAGAAAAGCCATGTCACAGAATTGTCTAATGTATAAGGGCATTAAAATGTATGAGGAGATTCCAGATGAAATAAAAAATGAACAAAATTTAAGTTATTTAGGGTTAAATGTAAAAAATATGTGTGAAAAATATTAGTGTAGGTATCATATTAGAGCTAAATTGAAAAATGTATAATATTATTAGTATAAGATAGTTAGGAAAAAAAATAATGAAGTGTAAATATATTAATATTAGTCTATGTAAAAATTATATACAACTAAATAAATATAATTTTTTTTTTTTTTTAATTGAAAAAAAAAAAACAAATTGAAAAAAAAACACATTTTTTTGGCTTGTTTCAGGGCAAATTGAACGGTAAAGGAATGGAACTCGAAGGAAAGTACGAGGTGGAAACCGATGTGAAGAGCAAGTTTCAATGCAAACTGGAGACCCCTGGGCCTAAGTACGAGATGTCCGGTACCCTCAACACCAAGTTCACTCCCGGCGACACCGACTGCGGAGTGGTGGCCAAGTTCAAGACATCTGAGAAGCCGGATGAATACAAGTAAGTTCTGATCTGTTCCACCACTTTTGTCCGTTTTGTGAATAGAATTGATGCTTTAAATAGGGTTCTTCCCGATAACACAAATATTCTTAAAAACGTTATAAATATTTAAAGTATATTTTTACAATTCCAACGATATAAAACACAACGATCAAAAATGTTGTTTTCATTTATAAATTTATGTTTTAAAAACACGAAAATACGAATGATTTTTAACGCCCGTTATTGGTTAATGACGTCATACCCGTCCACCATGAAAGGCGTGAAATTCATAACGAAGTGAGCGCCTATATTGCTGTGACGTCACACCGCATACGCGCCAAATGAAGGATTTTGCGAGCGATTTGAAAAAGCTCTATTTCAAACCGCGCCCGCGCTAAAAAATTTATATGACATCGTAAAAATTTCAAAAAAGTTCCCTTGATATTGTAATTTTTCAATCAATTTTTTGAAATAAAAAAGTTAAAATCGGGAAGATCCCAATTATATTTATTATCTATTTAGGTGACTCATATTCGTTTCTTAATCTTCTGTGTCTCTGTAATATCAATAAAACTTAAAATACTGTTTGTTTGGACATTATTTGCTAATTTTTAAGCAACATTTGTTTAGGATCGACGTTGGTTTGGTGTCCAACCCAACCTCGTACAACTCGCACGCCAAGTTCACCGCCGGCTCCACCAATCTGGTGGACGGAACGTTGAAGGTCGTCAAGGAGCCGGCCTTGAGCGCAAACTTGAAGGTCATCGTCAAGGACGCCCTTGATGCTCAGGGACAGTTCAAGTACAATCCGGATCATAAAGGCAATGCTGCTCTGGTGTTAGACTTCACTAAGGTATGAATTTTACTGACTTTTTATGACCAAATTTTTTGGTCCAACTCAAATCAAATCAGAAAATATTCACCTATGTCCACAATTCAAGAAATGTTTACGTAAAAATAATGAATGTTAAGTTACAGATTATGTTTTAGAAAGACGTGGCATGATCAAGCGCAACAAGCACTTGAATGTGGAGGTGTGAAAAGTCGGAATAATCCGCGTATGCCCATGCGAAGATGCATGAATGCAGGGGAAGCGAGAGAAGTGTGCCAGGACAGAATGGTGTGACCTTCTATTCGCTCGGACTACTCCTTCGGGGAAATGGCGTGATGGTTAGATGGATATTGTTTTTTTCTTTTCCTCTCTTCGTTTTCTGCCCTCAATCATTCCCTCGACGATGGTGAAGATCAGGCCATAGCCATGCGTTCCTTTTTTACTGTATTTGATTCCGTGAAATGTTCTTTCAGGTCGGAAGAAAGGTGAAAATGGAAAGTACCTTCTATACAGCAGATCCCCAGTACGATATCGCTGTGGAGTTGTACCCTGATTTCGGAAAAGACAATGCGCAGAAATACACTATCACCACCAAAAATAAGCTACTGCTGAATGACTTCGATTCCAAGTAAGTCTGTTTAAAAAAAAGCAAAAATGTCCTATATTTATTCCGCAATTTTTTTGTGTGAATTCATTTTTTCATTATACCATATCCGCTCCCTATGTGGAGCATATGGAATCCACAAACTGCCTCCAGGCCAAGCGATCGGCCGCCAGCTCCCGCGCATCCTCCCAAGTCAAGTCCACGTCCCGCAGCTCTGACGCAAACTCAACAGTGGACGACCCGGGACGCCGAGAACCTGATGCCTTGTAAAATTGGCAAGCATGGTGGCGGCTCTCGGGAGGCATACGTGGTATATGGCCTAGCCAGCCGAAACGCCTTCGCCGGATGACAGTAGATACTAAGGGTTGCCTCACTTATGTGTTCCTTACAAAGTCAAACCACCACACACCTAAAATTCTTCTAAGACACCTATTCTTAAAACTTAGTATTCTGCTGTCTTGGGCTCTAGTTAAGTGCCACGATTCGCAGCCATAGAGAAGAACAGGTGTGATGCAGGAGTTATAAAGGCGGTGAATAGTAATGAATATTAAAAATTCAAATTCAAATGATTCCTCGTAAAAAAATAATTCCTTATAAAAACGGATTGACCGCAAACGGATGCTTTAAAAGCACCCGTCTCCTTAGCACACAAAAAGGGTCGTACTGAATATACAGTTAATGCGTAGAACCAGAGAAGTGGCTATGTACTCTTTTTTCTATTTTAGGCGCTACTTACATCAAAACTTGGTTAAAATGCTTTTAAATTAATAGATGCATCCTACCCATATAATGACCTATTTCAGGGCGGGAAATCACGATTACGATATTTAAAAAATTAATTACGGACATAATAATTACAAAAAAATAATTAGCACATGAGATATAAATTTATTTTAAAAATAGGAAGATATTTGTTATAAGAAAGTTAATACTTCAATTTCCGGAGTTAAAAATAAATACCGCTGGTTGGATCTCTCAGAACAGTGTTATAATTAATTCTGCATTACTTCAGGAACACTCTGGTGATCAATGGAGACAGTACTGAGTTGCACCTGCAGAGAACATTCACAGGAGACTATGAGAATGGAAAGCTCTCTGGACTCGTCAACTTCTTGAGGTCTGATGGAAGGAACTACAACTCTCATTGGGAGAGAGAAGCCACCACCAAGGACAAGGTAAAAACAATCCATTTGTACTTAGCGAAACTGTGTTTAAAAGCATACCACAGCACGTGACTCGCGGCCGCTTCCCATTTTTTCATTTTTTAATTCAGAGTTAAGCATAAAAGGGATAACAAGCAGTAAAAATAAGTGACAGAACATTAAATTGGGTTAAGCTAAGACAGTGAGAATTAATGTGGACACACTCAGACAGGATCGGGTCTACTTCAGTGAATGTTTAAATCTTGATAGACTTACACCGAAGAAGTCCAGATCCCGTCTTGAGTTTACAATACGACACAATCGAGACAATGGGGCATGAAAACCATAGTTAGTTTTGTGGTGACTAAGGAACGCCACGTCATTATTTCTCAACCTACGGACTGGAATACAGAAAGTCACTTGAGTCAGTAAAGATGGTGCATCTATCATGCCATTTTGCAATTTAAATATGAAAATATTCTTCGATTTTCTCCCTGAAATTTGACATTAGCGCAATAATTTTCTCACACTTTTTAGATATCGACCAGATGTTTGCATTGCCTTATTTTTTAAATATTTTATTTGTTAAACGAGATAGAAATTTATTGAAAAAATAAGACGATACAAACACGCATCTGGTCGATATCTAAAATGTGTGAATTTTTTTTTTCTCCAATCTTAAATTCTAGGGAGAAAATCAAGGAATACGTTTGTATGGGAAAGCGGCCGTGAGTCACGTGGTGGAGTATGCTCTTAAAAGCATGCACTGTTAAGTGATCCGCGGCCATTTCTCCATATAATCGTTGTCCTCGAGGTATCGACCTCGTACCAACCTGTATCTGTCAATATCATGTCAATATATTGGTGATCTGTGCCTTAGAGACTGGAACAACTAATAAAAATGGGATTGTAAGATTGTGTAGTCTTGGCATATTTAAAATACCATTTAAATGTTTGTTTCAGGACGTCAAAGGCTCCATGTCCTTTGAGACCACCTATGTTCCTGGCACAGGGAAACACCCAACCAAGCTCTCTTACAATGGCAAACTCAACAGCATGAACAGGGAGACAGGTCAGGCTGATGCCGAGCACCATCTTCACTTCGTCAGGAGTGACGAGCAAGATCTGGACGCTAAGCTGGCTATCAAGATCACACCCAAGAACAAGAGAAAGACTGTTGACACCAAGGTAAGAATTGATTTCTGTGGCTGTTGGTTACGATTGTTAGCGACCACAAACCATTGATTTGGCTTAACAATTTTAAAATTTAGGGTCTGTGGAATCGCATTCCACTTGATTCAATCGCATCCAGGATACCGGTCTCCACACGGGTGGTTGTAATTACTAATAAATAATGATCGGGGTATAAACTAACATACCCTACTACTGTTAATTTGGGCCGACTCTGGTTGGTTTGGGTGATGGAAACAATGGCAATTATAATACATAAGCCGAGACAGTGGTAGGGGTACAATGAAAGCATTTGTTCGCGTACACAACGTAAATTCACCCGTATTTTTATCACACTAACAATCTTAAAATCGCGGTTTAGCTTGTTGAAAAACTCGGTAAAGTTGGCTGGACTGAAAAAGACTCAATAGTCTTTAAAGCAGTCTAGGGAAAGGGTGGGGCTTTGATTGATTCAATCGCAGTTAGTATAGCAAAAGTCTTGCAGAACGCAAGTTTTAAATTATGAGCTGCGCTAGCTGCAATTAATTCGAGTAGAATGTGCTTTGCCTGGGTGTTTAAAGAACGCCATTTACAGAACTAAACTTTTGTAGTAACTTAACCCCTTATTTTTCTGATTTGTGCCTTTAAAGTAGAATACATATAATGACCCTTTTCAAGGTCTATGAATACCACAAAATATTATGAAACGGCAACATATTGAGAAACAAGACCGTAAAATGCTGGTGTTTTACACCGGTGTTGCTGAGCGGAAAGCAAACAGTATAAAAAATATTAAATCTCAATTTAGTCGATTTGAACCAGAAGATAAATTTGTCACGTTTAGGGAATTTTATTCGGAATGCCTTTATTACAAAACCTGTAGGAACCCGTACGAGGGTGGGATTTAGGAGATGAGAGTGGACTGATGAGGGATTATTGGAAGGGGACGCAGTTCCACTAACTGTTTGTTGAGGGCGTGTTCTCGGCTCCTTCCGTGTGTAGGCTGGAGGTCTTCTATGGATGCTGGTACCAGCTAGCGGCTGTTAGCGTGCACTAAACTACTACACAATTCCAGAGAGCTCTAAGTAATTGCACGTGTTCCGCACAAGTCAATTTCAAAACGCAACACCTGTGAACGTCGGTTTCGATCGCGACTGAGTGTCATTAGGTAAATAAATAGTCACCTTGACACAACGCTAATAAGCGAAATCGGTCTGCGTGCCAATTTATGACTGCGTAATCCAGACATTTTCAGAGTTGAGCCCTTTTCCTCCAATACAGGATATTACAATCCTCTCTCTCGTATGTGCAGAGAGTACAATGTAATACACAGGGACAGCACTGAAGGTATGGATATCTTCGGAAGCTCCGTAGATGGGTTCAAGAGAAGGTTGTCCTTGAGATATTTGTGATCACTTTTGGTTTTATATGTGTGTTATATTTACTGAAGCATTGTGTGTATGTCACATTTTCATTAACATTATGTTTTGATCATTCGATTAAGCACGATGTGAACAATTTTAAAGAGCAATTGGTCTACCTAGTTATATTTTTATATTTTTTGTATTATATTTAGTACCCTTTTGTCTGTTATTGTTCCGTAACAAAAAATATATATTTTGAAGGTTGGCTACCTCAGCATTCCAGAAATGCAACTGCTGAAGTATGGAGAAGGAAAAATGTGACAATAATCGTCTCAGGATAGATGATATGGGAAATTGGTTGGATATTGGTCTGAACGAAACCCGTTAACACATTCCTTTACCTTCCACAGCTGGAGGTCACCGGAGCTCTCTGCAAGGAGAGCATCGCCCTCACAGGCAACTACGACTTCTTGAACGCCGATCTTGACGAGGAGAAGAGAGACGCCAAGTACAAGCTGAAGGGATCCTACGGTCCGAAGGCCTCCGTGGACCTGGATGGTGGATACAACATGGTGGCCCCTCAGGATGGCGACAAGAAGTGAGTTGTTTGTCTTTACTTGACTGTAAAGTTCTAATGATGTCTTGTTTAAAAGCACACTCCACCACGTGACTCGTGGCCGCTTCCCATACAAACGTATACCTCGATTTTCTCCCTGGAACTTAACATAAGAGTAATGATTTTTTAACACATTTTAGATATTGACCAGATGCGCGTTTGCATTGTCTATTAAAAATATGTGAAAAAATGACATACCGCTAAAATGTTAAATTCCGAGCGGAAAAAATATTTAGGATTACGCTTTGTATGTTGAGGAATAGCGGAAAAACTTAACTAAGAGTGCGAACAGAGTACGTAATATTGAGGATTCGATTTCGTTTTCTACAATGTCTGTTTTTTCTATTACAGTCTATTACACATTTTTCTTTTTTTTGCTCTTTTGTTGTTTTCTAAGCTTTGACATAGCACGACACTTTTTTTAAACTTGTTTTTCTATAATTTGACATCTCAACAGAGACGAGAAAATTTGGAAGGGAATATGGATATCTAGGCATTTACAGGGCTTATGACCTGACACACCCACACCCCCCCCCCCCAAAAACCAAAAAATTTTGTAAACTTGTTTTTCGGTTGGGTTAAGTGGCCACTTCATGTATTACAAACATTCCCCATTTCACCTAGTATTGATATCCATATCTGCCAATATACAGTTAAAATGGCGCGGACGCTTCACATGTGAACCCTCTCTGTCATCCATTGAGAAAATTGCTAAGCATTTTAGCAGAAAACCTTTATGATTGCAAGTGAGATTCTTACGAATTATATCACTTACTAGGAAACGCCTGAAGATGAATCTTCAATTTGTTATGCTTATAACTTTTACCAGCTAATTTTTATAAACGACATTTTGAGTGTGTCCAAATACTTGTAGACAAAAACTGGATTTTCACCATTACGGGCTAATAATAACAATTATATTTATGTATTTAAAAAAGAAAAAATCGATTCGGAGACACTTAGGGATCGTAAGGGTGGCGGCATCGTGATTTTCTTTTGACTTGATCGACGCTGTCGCCAAGTCAGTCATGCATTTGCAACAGCAAAAATTTTAAGTCCTGCATAAAATGTAAGTCCCCAAGGACTCTATAACAGTCGCGGGTGGAGGCGAGACCAATCTTAGAACTTAGAGGACACAGGGAAAATTTGACCTCAGTAAATCTTACATCTTGGTTGGCCTGCCAAGAGTTGACTATTGTCAAACTTTTTATTTAGTGTCTTACAATCTGGATCCGCCACGCTGAGACTCTCTGGTAACTTCGTCCGAAACGAGGATCGGAAAATGGAAGAAGACTTACCAGAGCTGGACTCAAGGGCGGGATATGAAGCTGAATGACCACCAGGAAGGGCGAAGTATCCTGGAATACCCTGGAACACCACGTCGAACTGGCGCGGCGGGACACAAACGAGGGGCACAGCACACTTTACTCACTTTTGGTCGAGGGGTTTCGGAAGTTGGAATCTGGGAAGCTTGGAGATGGATGACGAGTATCACGAGGGTATAACGAGGGTGGATAGAATGAAGAAAGATCAGGATCACGAGAAGGACGAATGTTGCGAGGTCAATGTTGCTGCGCTGAGCGAATATTCGAGACTGAATTTTAGTTGGATAACAGGTGACAAAACGGAATGGAATGGGTGAAGGTAGGCGATACATTTTGAAAGGAATTCGAACTACCTATACCAGAGAGTATCAATAATGGCTAAACCGCAATCATTAATGTCGCGATTTTTGTGTTCGTTTCAGATTAGAAAGTAACATCAATCTTCACCTAGTTCTGCCAATAGACAAGGCCCGTGATATCAAATTCGTCTCAACTGACTCATTTCCTTGTTCCCCACGATGATGACAAATACTTCACTGTAAGTACTACTATTTATAATTTAAAAATCTTTGTTAATATCCAACTAATCAAACACTTTTTTTTTCTTTTTTTTTTTTTTTTTTTTAAATTTTTTTTTTTTATTTATTTAAAAAAAAAAAAAAAAAAAAAAACATTTGAATTCTTATGATATACTCAAATATTTCCTTTTCGGGCTGCTTTCAAATAGTCGGAAATAACTGTGTCAGAAAGCAGGAAACAAGTTGTTGCTGGAGTGGGATTCGAACCTAGAGATTCTAATCCGGAATCCCCGAATCTACCACTAGACCACAACCCGGTTCTCAACCACAACTTAATTTAGTGAATTCGTTGCTTCAAACAAAGATTCACTAGTTTCCATGCAAATTTTCAAAAAATATACGCTTCCTAGGCAGAGACATGTAAAGTAAGTTAAAGGTGGATCAAAGAAATAAAAAAAAATTTTATGTTTTTTTATTTGTATTTTGCAGTTAAACAAAGACAACTATACCTATCTTCCACTATCTAATACATTTTAATCATTCTGTTTCCCTCTTAACAAGTTGAAATTGAGACAATGAGGAATTCCTGCCCTACCCGGAATCGAATTTTAAAAATGTTTTCGTGTAGACGCGAATATTTAAAAATTTTGAAGTCGGATGATATCTCAATAATGTACCCAAAAATAAATAAAAAATGTTGAAAATAGCATTCATTTCAAAATCTTAAACAATGACTTTCCTTGTATCTAAGTGTTGTGTTTTCCGTTTCCGTTTTTAAACCCCACATTTCAAGAAATGAATTGCGTTCCATGGCATTTGAATATGGAATACAATCTACATACAAGCATCTATCGCAAAACAAGATGGCCGCCATTCCGTCTCGCTAGAACAGCTGTTGACAGTTTAACTGACAGTTGGCTGGAGACATCGTTTAAATAGATTTTTTGACAGTTTTTGTTATTGGCTGGAGAAATACCATGCCGTTAGCCGCCCATTTTATGACGTCACTCCTGCAAAAATGACGCACTTAGTGCATAGTAGTATTTGGCGCGGTATTTGAAATGTGCAACTTTAAAAAATCGTATCTTCATCAATAACTTAAAAAAATATTAAATATTTTTTTTTTGTCCCACGTGAGACCGCGAAATAGTATTATTCATGCCTCGTAAAAAAGTGGTAGTTTTTCGCATCAATTCTAATTTCTACCGGGTGCCTGAGGTCACGCGGGTTCGTCAATTGAACTGGCTCACGTAGGACCTGTCAATAAGCGCGATGAAATCACATTATTTTGATATGAAATTCATTTTAATATTTCATGTACCAGTGATACGCCCCCTTGGACTGGTCATCTTGCCCTAGCATTCAAACAAAATGATCAAGTATTACACTGCACTGTTTATGAATAGGTACATTTTTTTAAAATTAATTAATGGAAAGTGCCCGGATCAAAAAATTTTAAAATGATTTTTTCTCAGCACCATCACCCCCCGGAGTTTTGTGGTCTCATCGTGGGAACGGTAGTATAGATGTTTTTTGCTTAGTTAAATATTACGTTTATAGAGAAAAATTATTTTTGGAAAACAGTGGATTTCCTCATTGTATGAATCTGGACATGACAAGGAACGGAAGAAAATAACTTATCCATGAAAATTAATATCATTGTTTAGGTTAAGGGTTGATTTCATAACACCACTTATTATCAAATTCCACCGTCTAAATACTCCAGCATACACTCACACTTTGAAACGTGTGACGTAGATGCCTATTGATGACGCAGTGAGTGACGTAGTGGGCAACTAGACACCAGGTAGTAATTTTCAAGTATGGAATGTCAATGAGGGAATCCACTGTTTTCTAAAGTAATTTTTTTCTATAAACTTACTATTTAACTAAACAAAAAAAATATATTAAATATTTTTTTAAGTTATTGATGAAGACACGATTTTTTAAAGTTGCACATTTTAAATACCGCGCGCTAAATACCACTATGTACTAACTGCGTCATTTTTGCAGGAGTGATGTCATAAAACGGGTTGTTTAAGGCCATGGTATTTCTCCAGCCAGTAACAAAACTGTCAAAAAATCTATGCAAACTGACGCGGGAAGCACAGATAAAATATACCGTCGACTCAACTGTCATATACTGTTAACAGCTGTTCTAGGGAGACTGAATGGCGGCCATCTTTTTTGCAATAGAAGCTTGTATGTAGATTGTATTCCCATATTAAAATTCCATGGAACGCGGCACGGGGTTTAAAACGACGGCTGGAGAAATCGTTTAAACACGGAAACCGGACTACACTTAGATACAAGGAGTGACGTCAATGTTTAAGATTTTGAAATGAATGCTATTTTCAACCTCTTTTTGTTAATTTTTGCGTGCGTTTTTGGGATATTTCATCCCACTTCAAAATTTTTAAATTTTTAAAATTCATTTCGGGTAGCAGTGGATTTCCTCATTCTCTGAAATTCTTTTTTTAAGCTCAAAAGTCATATTACACATTCGACTCCAAATATGCTGCGATTTACCAGTTTTCGGGTTGTTCTACAAGATTATTTGTTACTCCATGTAAATATTAGGTAATTATAATAATGTACTTCAAGAGGAAATGGAATAGAGGTAATAGAGGTACCTACGGTTGAATGTAGAATGTTTTAGCCTATGAAGTTGAAGGCACTACATCATCATCATACCATATCCGCTCCCTGTGTGGAGCATATGATATCCACAAACTGCCTCCAGGCCAGGCGATCGGCCGCCAGCTACCGTTCATCCTCCCAAGTCAAGTTTACGTCCCGCAGCTCTGACGCAAACTGCCGACAAATTGTCAACAGTGGACGACCAGAACGCCGAGAACCTGATGCCTTGTAGAATAGGCAGGCATGGTTAAGGCTCTCGGGAGGTATACGTAATATATTATGACCCGTATATCTGAAACGCTTTCACCGGTAGACATAAATACCAAGGGTTGCCTCTCTTCTGTATTCCGTCTATTCTATTGTGGGGGTCAAGCCATTAAGCTCTTGGCGTTACTGTGACCTTTGTAGATCTATATTGTGATAGTTTTATTATTATTCATCACTAACTCACAATATTTATGAAACTTGCCACGTGTAACCATAAATTGATCCTATCGCAGTAATGGGGTTCTTTCCGATTTTTTATTTTTTACTTCAAAAAATTGATTGAAAAATAACAATATCAAGGGAATTTGTTTTTAATTTTTACGATGTCATATGAATTTTCTAGCGCTTTTTCAAATCGCTAGCAAAATCATACATTTGGCGCGCATGCGGTGTGACGTCACAGCAATACAGGCGCTTACTACGGGATGATTTTCACACCTTTCACGGTGGACGGGTATGACGTCATTAGCCGATAACGGGCGTTAAAAATCCAAAAAAAAAAAACATACATTTATTAATAAAAATACAATTTTTGAGTATTGTGTTTTATATCGTTGGAATTGTAAAAATATACTTTAAATATTTTTTACGTTTTTAAGAATATTCATGTTATCTGGAAGACCCCATTGAGTAGGTAGGACGTAACAATAAAAACAATTTTTGATACATAACAAGCTGTTTTTAATTCTTTTCACAGCTCGACTCCCACAAGAAGATCCAGGTGAACTCCGATAGCTACACTTACGACGGCTCTATGCAGTTTGCCAAAGACGAGGGCAAGCTCCGTCTGTCTGCTCAGGTTCCCAAGTACGACGCAGTACTGATGGAAACCAACTTCAAGACCCACGAGGAGAAAGGTAACCACCATTGGACTTGTAGCGTGTTGCTAAATGGCTTGATTCTTCACCCATTTTGCCACAAAGCCAGTGATTTATAGACAGCTAGGTTTTAACCACGCTATGCTATGGTTCAATTGGCCAAAAAAGTTAAAGGTAGACCTAAAGTAAAAGATACACCGATGGTTTAGTGATTTTTGACGTGATAACGTCTAATAAATCGATGAACGCCGGCTGCACACACGAAAAAGCATGACTCATTGTCACGTTCCGCCTGAGCCGCGAGTGTGCAAACATTGTTACTTGTAATTAATTTGTATATTTTAAGTAAACAAATATTTGAATTAACGAGTGCAAAAAAATATTGAAACAAAAGTAATTTTCAATTAACTCCTGCTATGTATTTTACAAAATAATGACAATTCTAACTAACTAACTAACTAACCATCACGCCATTTCTCCGAAGGGGTAGGCAGAGAGGATAGAACGCCACACCACTCTGTTCTGGCACACTTCTCTTGCTTCCTCCACATTCATACATCTTCTCACGTCGATTATTCTGACTTCTTACATGCCCACTTTCAAGCACTTTACTTGATCATTCCATGTCTTTCTTTCAATGATAATTCATTAATAATAATTCAATTCGAGTCATAAAAGTATGCTATTTTTCATCATTGTTTTCTTATGACGTTATCACGTAAAGTTATCGTCCGAAAACCGACTTTACAGACAGCCAAAAGTTTTATAAAGTTCCTTTATTTTCATGGCCTTGATAGATATAACGATAGAGTCGTAGTTGTAATCCATCATCCCCGTTCACATTTAAACGCACACAAAGCCCGACTGCGACACGGTACAAACTCCTAACACTTAATCACACATTAGATCACACTCACACAGCCCAGAGATGGACACTGCAATGTGAAGTACAAATCCCATGATAGGCTTGTAAAATCAAATTTTCTGTGAATGCAGAAAAATAAAACATAAAATAATAAAACCGTCAGTGCAATCCGTTTGTAAATCGGAGAATTAATAAGCGAGATGTAATCATTTATAGTTTTTATATCGGCGACTTCACTGATCGCCTATCGTACAAAATCTTTACAAAAATCACTTAACCCAAGAAAGATAACGTGCGCCTCAGAGCGCCCGCGAAACCAATATATCGCTGTCTTTTTCTAACCGAAGCGCGTGCAAGCTTGTGTGCCAAACCAACTCAGTCGTTGGTCATCTCCACCGAGTGACGGTCGCTTCTGCAAGTTCTTCGGTAAGTACCACAGTGGTACTAAATGTGGCATAAATACCTTAATACAGAAGACTGCTGGTTTTTGTTACTTTTTGTAAAGGGTTTTTAAAAATTATAATAAACATTTATGTTGTATTTACTCATTAATAATATGAAAATTCATTTAGATTTTTAAAAATATAAAATTATCTAATTTATTGTGCGCCTCTCAGGCGCTAGTTTATCTTTTCAGTACCATAAAATAAGGTTATCTCTCTAGGGTTAATCACAAAATTAAAGTATCTCTGTTATTAATGATTTATAAACGGATTGCACGATTTTTGTTTTATTTTTGTGTTTTGCAAGCCCATTATGGCATACTATCCCAAAAAAGCGTTTTCTAAGATTTTTTTTATCTCATTCCTGTGCATTTTTATAAAAATCGCGCTTCAATTATTTTTAGTTTTCGTAAAGTCAAAGCTTTCTTTTTTTTGCAGAGAATACCAAGTACAATAGCAATTTGAACATCGAGTACGGAGCTGGGAAGAAGTTCCAGGTGGCCGTAGATGGGACCAGACAACAAGATAAAGAGGGACAGTAATACTATTTCTGTTCTGCTCCCGCAAAACACAGCCACGTCACCCAAGAAAATTGTCACCACCATCAAATACAAGGTAATGGATTGTATTCTCATATTTTACAGAAAACTTAAATGCTGATCGTGATTTACCAGTAAATAACCATTATCACCTGATTATCTGTTAGCACATGATAATTATCACCTGGTAATAGATCATTATAACCTTAAAATTGATAACCGCATATATTAAATTATGATTATTATCATGTGATTATTGATCGTTCTCGCGCGATTATTGATCATTAACAAATGGTTATTGGTAATTCTTACCCGATAATTGATAATTTTTACCCGATTATTGATAAAAATTATCACTTGATCGTTGATAATTCTCATCTGGTAATTGATCATTCTCGTCCGATAATTTATCATTGTCACATTTTTATTAACAATTATCGCTTGATAATTAACAAGCCCCTGGCTGTGAATGATTATTGGTAATTCTTACCCCATAATTGATAATTTTTAACCGATAATTGATAAAATTATCACTTGATCGTTGATAATTCTCATCTGGTAATTGATAATTCTCATCTGGTAATTGATAACTCTCATCTGGTAATTAATAATTCTCACCTGATCATTGATATTTCTCGTCCGATAATTAATCATTGTCACATTTTTATTAACAATTATCGCTTGATAATTAACAAGCCCTTGGCTGTGAACGATTATTGGTACTTCTTACCCGATAATTGATCATTTTTTACCGATAATTGATGAAATTATTGCTTGATCGCTGATAATTCTCATCTGGTAATTGATAATTATCATCTGGTAATTGATAATTCTCATCTGGTAATTGATAATTCTCATCTGGTAATTGATAATTCTCACCTGATAAATGATATTTCTCGTCCGATAATTGATCATTGTCACATTTTTATAAACAATTATCGCTTGATAATTAAAAAGCCCGTGGCTGTGACGATTTTTGAATTTTTTAAAATCAAAATGCGATATTCATTACTTTAATAAAGAAACTGAGCTGAAACTATCAATGGGCTTGTAAGCCAAAATTTTCTTTGTATGCAAAAAAATAAAGCACTAAATTAAAAAAAACCATCGGTGTAATCCATGGTGAATAAAATAATTAATAAGCGAGATACAATCATTCATAATTTTTATTCCACATGCAAAATCAAGCTTTAAATGATTATATCTTGTTTATTAATTATCCGATTTTTAAACGGATTACACCAAAGATTTTGTAATTTTTTGTTTTATTTTTCTGCATTCACAGAATATTTTTCTTTTACCTGTACCTAATTATCAACGAATCCCGTAGCTAATTTCGAAATATGTTTTCAGAGGCCCGAATCCCGCACATTTTCTTCAGACGTCAGCGTGGATATAGACGGGAAGAAGTACAATGCCGTATCTGACGTGGACATGAGTAACAAGGACCGCTCCATGATCGACCTCAAGTTTACTTGCCCTGAGAAGAAAACAGCCAGGTAGAAAGCAATCACAAAAATTGAGGGTTTAAATTAATTTGACAGGGGACAAATAAAAAAATTGTATTCTACAAAATCGACTCCAAATATTATGTAGATTCACTTGTACATCGAGTTTTGTTACACCCTGTATACAACTTACAAGACAATATGGTTTATAAGACAATATTTTTATTTTATTTTTATTTTATTTTATTTATTTATAGGAAAAACAACAGTATCGTACATGAACGTAGTATACAAAAAAAAGCATGATTACCAATTATAGTTTTTCACATGTATACAATTCAAAGTAGATAGAAAAAAGAAATATAAGAAATAAAAATAAAGAGTTATGAGGGGGAAGGATAGGATGATAGGGATAGGTAAAAGGAAAAGGAGATGACTGGGAATAGAAATAGGATTACCTTTTACAGTCTATAAGATTTCTCAAATAATTTTAATTTGAAATTGGGTAGTCTGATGTTAAAAATGTCAAGACAACTACAGTGTTCATTAAATTTCGCACAATATGGTTTCTCTGAAAAAAAAAAGTTTCTTTATTTAATTTCTCTCGCATAATAACAAACTATTTATGATAAATAAATTATAAATCATAGTAAATCACCTGAAAAAACAAAGAAACGATATTAAAAGTCTTTAACTATAATTATTTTAGTCTTAATTATTAATTAATCAATTTTCACTAACTATACTATTATTCCATCTCTATGGTAACAGATTACAGCTCACTGCTTTACCAACACTGCACTTAATCACCCACTCCACAGATGGCGCTGAAGAAAGTATTTCTTTACACATTTTTTTTTCTCAGGTTCTACATCAACGGCCAGAAGACAGGCGAGCACCAATACAAGGGCGAATCCAAGATGGAGAACATGGGAGACTTCAACCTAGTCCTGAACATCGACGCCAAGCTCCTGACGGCCGAGGAGTTCGACATCAAGCTGGACGTGGACTCCGCCAAGATCAAGCTGAACAAGATCCACTTCGAGGCCAAGTCGGAGCCGGCGGCCAAGGGTGTCAAGAAGATAACGTTCTTCGCCAAAGAGAACGGGAAGAATCTGCTCAGCGGAACGTAAGTAACTTTTTCTCAAACATTTCTGTAGGTCCTTATTAGGGCCATCAAAAAAGGCTATTTTTTTAGGAATGCTAATAACCATTTATTTTCTATAATAGTTACATTATTTTATAGGTTAAAGAATGCCACTGTGGCAATTTTTCAAGAATAGACATTGTGGCAATTTTTGCAATTAGAGGATAGAACGCCACACCTCACTGTCCTGGCACACTCCCCTTGCTTTCTCCGATTGTTCCGACTTTTTTACATGACCACTTTCAAGTATTTGTTGTACTTGATCATGCCATGTCTTTCTCTGCCTTCCTCGACAAATTAATAGATGTTTGTCAGCCAGTCTTTCGATAAAATGAATATAAAATGATTGGATTTCTTGTTATTTGTTTAGGACCACATACCAGAGCAAGCAGGAAGGACAAAAGTTCATCATGGAAGGTTCTGGAAGCGTAAATATCAAGGAAGAACAGAAGTCGACCAGCTTCAAGTACGTGAGAGACAGGCTGACAGAGGCTGCTGAGTCAGGATATGAGGTAAAATGAATTATCATTCGTGTTAGACTAATTTCACTATTATTTCTTTGAACCATAGACCTGTTTGGTTAACACTAGACAAGCCATTTCAAAGAGGGCTGTCGAAATTTTATGTTCCATTTGCAGTGAAAAAAATATATATCTAACTTCCACTATCTAATACATTTGAATCATTATCGCTATTTTCGTAGTTTAATTAATTATTAAAATATCGTAATCGCGATTGTAAAAACAGGTCATTATATGGTAGGATGCGTCAATTAATTTTAAGGCATTTTAACCAAGTTTTGATGTCAGTAGCGCCTAAAATAGAAAAAAGAGTACATAGCCACTTCTCTGGTTCTACGCATCAACTATTATATTATTCAGTATGACCCTTTTTGTGCGCTTAGGAGACTTGTGCTTTTAAAGCATCCGTTTGCGGTCATTCCGTTTTCATGCTCCGTTTTTAAATATTTTTTAAATAGGAATCAATTGAATTGGATTTTTTAAATTTTTCATTGAAATTTTCTTATATTTATTACCATTGTGGCGGAAGTAATACGTCACGCGCGCGTCGCGGGACGAAGCAAATCTACCGACCTCCGCCGAACGCTGCCGAGCAATGTGGAGAACCATTTTAGCCTTCATCGTGACTCCACGTTACTTTTGTACAAATTTCTTGCCGCCCAATTGCGTGCCAATCTAAATTATTCATCTCGTACATTTCTATTTTCATAATTCATGTCCATCTTAGTCTCAATAGTTATGTTTTCAATCGTTTCAACTTGTATTAGCTTCTGTGTAATAAATGTGCACTAAAACTCTTTCATTTCTCTCTGTGCACCCCACAAAAAGTGGCCACTATAAAGAGGTGACCAAACCATTCACATTAAAAAAATACGGAATTTAAAAATATTGTACCTACACTTCCCTATTCCACTTTGTCAACTGTCTGTTTTAGAGCAAACATTATTGGTCCTTCGAGCCGGATCTTTTTGTATAAGTACTGTATGGGACATTTCCCTATTACGTCTTTCATTGTGATTATAACATTTCAGGTGTTCTTCAATGTGGCCGTGGGAGAGAACACCGTGGTGATCGAGCACAAGGCAACCAACAAGGAATACAAGTTCTCCAGCGTGTATTGTGAGGAGAAGAAGAACTGTGCCCATGTTGAGATCAAGAACAAGGTTGACTTCTCAGGTAAACGACGGAAAATTGCAATACGGATATATTTTCATCGCGTACGTTTGAGAATACTTCTTCTACTACCACCCTCCCTTATACGCACCCAAGGGCACTGCATTGAGACACCAAGTGCAGTACACAAGCAAACGTTGAAAATATAATAAAACAATAGTAAATAATATTGAACACCTACAGAATCACCTACATACTCCGCTGAATTCATAACAACTATATTATCAGATATCATTGATAGCCCAACAGACACAGAGAAACTCTGGAAAGAAGTGTGGATTATCTAGGCGTTTACAGGGCTTATTCAAAAATTTGTAAAAAAAAATTTGGTTGTCTGTAAAGTCGGTTTACGGATAATTTTACGTGATAACATCATAAGAAAACATTGATGAAAAAAGCATACTTTTATGAATTGAATTACCATTATTTTGTATAATACAAAGCAGGAGTTAATTGAAAATTACAATTTTTTCCATAAATTATCATTTTTTTGCACTCGTTAATTTCACTTTCACTTTGTATCTTGTGTGCTGCTGCTGTCTCCCTTCTACTCGGACGCATCGGCCGATGGAGTGGAAGAGAGACAGATGCGTCACAAACCGAACGCTAAGGCCAATCGTGCCTCTCTATCGCTTGTTCCGCGCTCTCGCTTGCACACTCGGCTCAGGCGGAACGTGACAATGAGTCATTCTTTTTCGTGTGTGCAGCCGGCGTTCATCTATTTATTAGACGCTATCACGTCAAAATATTAATAATTTTACCAGGTTTATGATGGTTCTTTTAAGCTTAAAACCTCAACATTTTAAAACAGCATTTCTGCAAATTTGCAGTTTTTGCATTGTACCGACGATATTACCCATGAAAAAGGCCAATACGCTAGAGAAATCATACACAAGGATGATTTAAACAATTATTTAAGTATTGTTCTTATCGGGTTTTACCTTTCTTACCGGGATTTGGTTGGTATTATAACACAGGTATATATTGGGAGGTATTTACCGGCGTTCATCGATTTATTAGACGTTATCACGTCAAAAACTATATTATCATCCATCAAACTAACCATCTTCAATCCCTCAGGCCCTCTACATCCTTCCCTCAGACTTTTGATGACTGCATTGTACAATACAGTCCCAGTATTTTAACATCTTTTCTCTTGCAGCTGCTAACCGTGTGCAGCAGGCCCTAGAGTTTGACTTCGACCTCAGGAAGCTGGGATTCGCCCCGGAGTTCGGCCTGCAGGCCACCTCCGAGCTGGAGAGGTTCAAGCTGCCCGTCTACACGCTGGGCATCCACCTCAGCCAGGACAAGTCCAAGTACCACGCCCAGGCGTTTGCCAAACCCGTCAAGGAAGGTAGGGACACCGTGACAATATTGTATGCAGCAAATTTTAGATTTCACATCCATATAAGACCTTTTTTAGGGCAATTTCATACACACCTACACCGTGTAACAAAATTCGATGTACAAGCGGGAGACCAGTGAATCTAAATCATATTACCCATACTTTTGGAGAAAATGGGGTGAGAAGTTTTTATTTTTTTTGAGAAATTTTTACAAATGTTATCAAATAAATTTATTTAGTCAAATTAATACTATCTGTAAAGGAAACAAGTGCTAAAAGCGAATTTTAATAAGGATTCGTGAAATTTTCACGTGAATAAAAAAAATTCAAGCTCAGATTCAAAAGTCATATTACACATTGGACTCCAAATACGTAGTAGATTCACCAGTTTTCGGGTTGTACTACGAGTTTTGTTACTCCATGTATAGGGGTTTGGAAGAATAGGATTCCACTATTACCAGGGGAAGGAGAATGGGAACACCTTTGATGTTTCATCGCCATAGTCAGGGTGGTATTAATTTAAGGACGTTGATGAGTGGCCTTATATATAATTTATATATTTGTAACATGAGGTTCAGAGTTACTAGGAAAGTCTTTCCAATCAGGAATGTCAGTATGTTAGCTCTTTTAGCTATAGTTGTTAATTATTAACTTACTAACTAACTAATCATCACGCCATTTCCCCGTAGGGGTAGGCAGAGAGGATAGAATGCCATACCACTCTGTCCTGACAGACTTCCTTTTCATTCATACATCTTCTCATGCACATACGCCGATTATTCCGACTTTTCACATGATCACTTTCAAGTACTTGACGTACTTGTTCAAGCAGTGTCTTTCTCGGCCTTCCTCGGCTTCTACATCCAGGCACACTTGCATTTAAACTTTCTTTTAGCCGTTCTTTCATCACTCGTTCGCTCCACATGACCAGACCATCGTAAAAGCCCTTTCTTATTTTTGTCGATAATTGCCTTGCACTCTGCTCTAATTTCGACATTTGTACACCTATCATACATAGTCTTACCACACACATAGATCGCATTTCAACAGCATTCAGTCTACTTTCATCCTTCTTTTTCCAACACCACGCTTCACTGCCATACATAAGGGTTGGTACCAGAACTCCTTTGTGTACTGCCAATTTTGCTTTTTTCTATGCCTTAATTATTAATGTTTTTATAAAATCTCTTTTAGCCTACCAGACGGCATTTACTCTGACAACCCCCCACCGAATAATGAGTATGGAGACATCCACCACCCTCCCGAGCCTCAGGAGCAAGTCCAGCCCGCTGGCCTTCCAGCACGAGTCCACTTTTTTCTTCAACAAGAACGACCCTGGCACCAAGACGCAGCTGAAGGTGGCCAGCGACTACCAGAGGGTGGAGAAGCAGCATGTCACGTCTAGTGGATCAGTTACCTTCTCGTGCCCGGCTCTTGGAAAGGTAATTACTAAATCGCATTGATTATTAAATTCCTTCTTTTAAATTTAACTGTTTAAAAAATCGTATCCGAGTGCTGAAGTTACCGTTTAGTTATATGTAATTGTAATATTATTTTAGGTATTTTATGTCATAAGTACGTATTATTGAGCGTAGTACCTATTAAGTCTAGTATAATTTTGTACAGCGCCCTTGAAGTGATTTACTCACGAAAACGGCGCTTTAAAAATTGTCCGCATTTATTATCATTATTATTATTAAGGTAAATAAATCTGGAAATTATCTTATCGAAGCAAGCAAAATTGGCAGTACACAACGGAGTTCTGGTACCAACCCTTATGTTTGGTAGTGAAGCGTGGTGTTGGAAAAAGGAGGATGAAAGTAGACTGAATGCTGTAGAAATGCGATCTATGTGTGGTAAGACTATGTATGAGATAGGTGTACAAATGTCCAAATTAGAGCAGAGTGCAAGGCTGAGATAAGCATTATCGACAAAATTAAGAAAGGGTTTTTTACGATGGTTTGGTCGTGTGGAGCGAAAAGTGATGAAAGAACGGCTAAAAGAAGTTTAAATGCAAGTGTGCCTGGATGTAGAAGCCGCGGAAGGCCGAGAAGACATGGCTTGACCAAGTACGTCAAGTACTTGAAAGTGGACATGTGAAAAGTCGGAATAATCGGCGTACGTGCATGATAAGGAATGTAGAGGAAGCAAAGGAAGTCTGTCAGGACAGAGTGGTATGGCGTTACTGCCTCACACGAAATGGCGTAAATAAAGTGATTACATAGTGGTAACGCATTCGGCTACCGTGCTCGAGGTTGCGGGTTCGATTCCCGTGGGGGTCAACATGAAATATTTATTTACATGTGATTTTTATTTTAATTTATCATGTGTGATACCTTGGACTGGTCCTGAAGCGTAAGACTGTATCATCTTACCTTCATGTGATAAAAATTATCAAAATACACTGCAACTTGGTGTTCCAATGCAGTGCCCTATGCACCATTTTGTGCGATAGGGAGTAGTATCGCTGCTGAGTCCTCTAATAAATAATAAATTGTTGTCAACTAACAAATTTAATTAGTATTACGAGTGCCTGGTCGAGTTACCCGCAGTCCGGTTTAACGGAGATATATTTTACGTGATAAGTCATAAGAAAACATCGACGAAAAATAGCATACTTTTATGAATTTAAGCATGATTTATTATAACTGATTTCTCGTTATTTTGTATAATTCTAAAGCAGGAGTTAATTGAAAATTACAATTTTTTCCATTAAATTAACAGTATTTGCATGACGTAATTTCACATTTCACTTTGTTGCTTGTGTGCTGCTGCTGTCTCCCTTCTACTCGTAGCATCGGCGAGGTGTGGAAGAGAGATAGTTGCGTCCCAAAACGAACGCTTAGGCCGATCGTGCCTCTCTATCGCTTGTGCCGCGCTCTCGCTTGCACACTCGGCTTAGGCGGAACGTGACAATGAGTCATACTCTTCCAGGCAAACATAATATTGAGGAGGTGTCTGAAATTTCAATGTCACATACAAACTTAAAAATGTAAGTCTGTGTTTTTTAATATGAAAAAAAATTTACGTATTTTCATAGTAGGTACCTCTACTGTCGTTGAAGTCTCTTATCTAAAAACAAAAACATGATTTTTCATCAATGGTAACACTTATAATTATTGCAATGTTCGATGTTATTTCAATCAGTGTTTTTTTTTTCTGGAACAAGAATTCACTATTGTAGATTTGGGGATAAGTGCACGCCGACCGATGTATATGGTGTAATGGAGAATTATATTCTACCAAACAGATTGCACTATTGATGGTTCTGGGTTTTGTAATTATTTTTGCTTTACAATATTTCAAGCAATTACACAGTTATTTTTTTAATTAGTAAGCCCATAAGTCAGTAAAATTTGCAAAGCCGACAAATGGAAAGTCGGTATCAAGCTTTTGTATTCTATTTTGGATGACACCATTGAATTAAAACACTATCTGGGACTAAGAAAATGAAAATGATATTGACATAATTTTTTAAAAAAATTTAACAACAGAAACTATTTTTTCCATTGTATATGTTGCCATTCCTTGAAAACTGAAATTCTACAACATACTTGGACCAGTGTTTTTTTCATAAATATGGCAACACAGAGATTCAAAAAAATGTATAAGATGTAGAAAAAAAAAGAAAAACCAATGAGTAATCAGAATTGTCTGGAAAGTATAAAAGGGCATTAAAATGTGAAAGATGAGAATTCCAGATGATGCATAATAAATGAACATAAATAGACCAATAGTTATTTAGTAGGTCAAATGTATACTTAAATTTTGTTATTATGTGTGAATTGTAATATTAGTGTATTAATAACACCGTGTCCCACGATGAGACCGCGAAACTCCGAGAGGGATGATATTCATGATATTCTGATAAAAAAAAATCTTTAATAAAGTTTTATCAAAAAAACTCAATTTGTAATTTCTAAAAAAAAATAATGAAAATATTGAACAAAAATTACACGCGTGTAATACCGTCAATTTTTGAACTGGCTCACAAAATTTCCACGTGACCTGCACCAAATAAGGCGAAGAAATCAACATATTTTGAAACTTAAACTAAAGATTCAGTATATGGAAATTCGCAATTTTTGAATTCCGTACAAGGCGTACCAGAGCGGACCCCCACCTCCGCCATATCCACCCCGCCCACCGAACGCAACACTCCGCCGAAAACCTAGCACAACTCAAATTTAAAAAGCCCATATATTACAACTCGTCGCTTTTTATGAATACTTTTTTAAAATTAATTAGTTGGAAATGCCCGGATCAAAAAATTTTTTAAATGATATTTTTTCTCGAGAATAAAATCTACCATGATACAATCACCCTCCGGAAGTTTCGGCGGTCTACCATCGTAGGGACACGGTGTATATAAGAGATAGGACGAGAAAATGTGTAATGTTAGTAATAGAGAATGGGCTTTAGATAAAAAACTTAAGTGGAATATAGTCATGAAAATATTCAGTAGTCTATGTAAAAATCTATAAACTTAAAAAATAACTTCATAGCCAATTAATGATAAAATATGACGTTAATTCATGGCTATATTTTTTTCCTTTACATCGAGCCGATTGAATATTATGGAGAAAATTATTTTGAATTCCATCTTTATCGCATTGTGTAATCTGGCCGTTGAACTCTCGTATAATTTATTCAATGAGAAAGATTGAGATTGAGCATGAAAAAATGTTGCGATGAGAACATCGAGAGCGAACTTTGACCATCGACATTTAGCAAAAGGAAAACCGTTTCCAATATGACTCTTGAAGCCAACTCCCAAAGCTAAACACATGGTGTGTGAGGTAAGTTACAATAATACAAATGCGAGAATGGTTAAATTTTGTTGCGAGTGAAAATAACCAACGTTCAAGCTCAAAGATACGCAAAGAAGATGTATAGACAAACTTTATCTTTTTACCATTTTATTCAAATACGAATCCTTGGTAGGAACATGTTCTCCGAAAAAAAAAACATAGTATACTGCACCAGCCGTTCAAAGGTATTTTATAATAACACGCGATTTTTTAAGACATCTTCGGGAGTCTTCTAGTTAGTAAATGAAGAATCTAGACGACTTTTTACCTGGACCAAAAAAATCCGTAGGCCAAATGCTTAGCAATTTTTTCTCAACATAGATGTCACCAGTAGATAAAAATCCGAGTAATAAAACGCGCAGGCTATATAGGGGGCCCTAACGGTCAAAAAACCATTCTATGATTGTCAAACACGAAGTTGGCTATAGTTTGCAGCAAAACAAATGCCAATGTTTTACAAATGCCTAATGCGGCCTTGGCATAGCGACAGTAATCAACTGTCACTATCAACAGTAAAACATACTTTAATTTACAAATTGATCACCTAAATTAAGAAAAAACTGGTAAATGAATGTAAATATGTTGATAAAACAGGAAGTTTTTAAATACAAAAATAAACCCATGAAAGAGGACCATATATCCCCAATAAAAAAAAAAATCAATGTAAAAAATCAAAATAATTGATTTTTATCCAAAACAATTAGCCTGTGAAAATGTGACTCCTTAAACAGGGCCCTATGACACAAGACTCTTAACTGCTACAACCAATAAGCATACTAATAAATACACCATTGCCAAGAGTTTTTTGTATTTTTTGGGGGGGGGAAATGAATAAAATCAGGAAGTAATCCATCGTTATTTACTCAGCAAAAATGCGACGTAGAAGTTCAAGTTAACGCGTCTGGTTGATCAAACGGCGAAAGAATAATATAGCGCCCAGCAGAGTGAAGATTTGTCGCAAACCAAAAATTTGCAACCAGCTTTCCGCTCTATGGGAAAAAAAACGGTGAAAAGGGCCTCTCTATCAGCCTGCTCGCGTTCATTAAATCCTAAGGAAAAAAACTCATTAAAATATGAAAATTGACGTGTTCCTGAATACCATACTAGTAGATGTTTTCGAAAATTTGATCAATGGAATGGTTTATTCAGCATAGGATGGTGGCGGAATGGGGGAATGTTATTGTAATACTGTCAAGTGGCCACAAAAATAAAATAAAATAAAACACAAAAGTCGAACAAGATTCGACAATATAAGAAGCACTCTTCAATTGATACGGAAGACCGCGGATGTCCATCAAAATAGACCCGCCTTCTCCATGATGAGTTCTCCATGGTTTTCCTCATCATCTCAGAGGCAGATGCGGAGAAGTTCTGCCCTTTGGTCCACACCAGGTGTATCCCGCCTGATCCCAACACAATATATAAATAATCAATTAATTAAAAACAGGCAATGATAGAAAAATCCGCCTTGATTGAAATATAAATTTTGCCACATCATGGAAGCAAGGGTAAGAAATAAATGTAGCTCCCATTTAAAGATATTTAAAAAAAAAACTTTAGCTGTTCTGTAAAGTTCGGTTAAAGGGACGATTATTTTACGTGATAACGTCATAACGAATTACTTAAATATATTGATGAAAAATAGCATACTTTTATGAATTGAATTGAATTATTATCACTGAAATTATCATTATCTATTTTGTATAATACAAAGCAGGAGTTTCACTTTCCAACTTTGTTGTAGCTTGTGTGTGCTGCTGCTAGTTTTTCTTCTACTACTCAGTGACGCATTGGGCCGATGGAGTGGAAGTAGAGATAGATTCGTCACAAAACCGAACGCGTTAGGCCGCTCGACTCGTGCCTCTCGTATCGCTTGTTCCCCGACTCTCTCGCATGCACACCTCCCGCCTGAGCGGTAACAACGTGACAATGTGTAATGCTTTTTTCGTGTGTGCAGCCGGCGTTCATCGAGTTATTAGACGTTATCCACGTCAAAAACCCTGCCAATGAGATTATCCTGTAAAACGCGTAACATATTCGTTTCCCAAGTCTGTCTCTGTTGGGAAATCAATAATAACATAATTACTTATTTCCAGATGAAGATCCCAAGCACAGAACTGTTCAGGCTTGAGAGTTCCAACCAGTACAGCCGTCCCTCCATACCATTCAAGGGGAGTGGCGAGCGTTCTCCTTCCTTCAGGACAAGACCTATAGGGGTACCGCAGAACTGGGGCTCAGCTCACCCTACACCATCTCCCTCGTGGGAGGACTCAAAAGTAAGGAATATGACCAGTGGTCGAGTGTGACCAATTTCTGGTCGAACTGTACCTCTCTTTTCGAAGGTGAAAGGAAAGTTTACTAGCGCGACAGAATATGATGCAAAACGGAATTGTCGGGTTCGGCTATTATCCGAGGCGTGTTCGTGTAGCTCGCCTCAGTTCGTTCGTCTCGCGTCGCCCGCGTGACGTCATCATTTTCTTCCGCCACAATACAATAAAGCAACATGAATATAATTTGTCGGCTTAGGTCCAATATTTTTTCTATTTCATCTGTTAATATGATTTTTAGTTAGGTTGAATATCCCATATCCCAGTCAACATTGTTTACTTTCCATCCTTATTCCCAAAATCATGCACTACATAATATACACCGTGTCGATGTACAAGCCGGGGGAACCAGTGAATCTACGTCATTTTTCGAGTAGATTTTGAAAAGTAAAAAATTTTGATTTGACCCATACAGTTATTTCCAATTGCGTATGAATTTTTTTTTCGATAAATTTTTTATACATTTGTTACAAAATATCATTTATTCAGTTAAATTAATAATATCCATAAAAAACAAAATCAAAATCCTTTTTTTTATGAGAAGAAAAACAATTTTTTTAAGCTCAGATTCAAAAGTCATATTATAAACATTCGAAACCCAATATGATTTAGATTCACCACATTTTCTATACTTCGAGTTTTGTTACTCCATGTATAGGAATGTTCCCTTTTGAGAATGGTATAAATATTTAAATGTATTTTTATGTAATGCTACGTTAGTTTATAATTGAATTTTTTTATTGTTGTTTTTTTCTTGTTTTTATATTTTTAATTAATACGGCGTTTTGCCTTGTAAAAATAACTACAGCTTGTTGGAACATCGCACCATACAAACTAAAAAAGATGATTTATTTATATGCAAATTTAAATTAAATTTTCTGGGAATGCAGAAAAATGCAACAAAAAATCACAAGAACATGAGTGCAATCCGTTTAGAAATCGGATAATTAATAACAGAGCCTGAATCATTTAAAGTTTGATTTTTGTAAAATGTTAGTTATGATTCGATGACACTCTCACCGATCGTATATGGAATAAAAAGTATAAATGATTGTATCTGCTTTATTAATTATTCGATTTATAAACGAATTACACTTTTGGTTTTGTGATTTTTTGTTTTATTTTTCTGCATTCACAGAAATTTTGTTTTAAATGACAACTTAAATGGTTGATTGATTGTCTTTTAACAGATGAGCCCTCGAAGGTTGTGATATTCGCCAAGACCGTTCCTATGAAGTCCATCGAAGCCAAGGCTGAACACTTCATCGGCCATAGCAGTACAGGGTCATAGCCAACTTCCTGGTCGGCAACCAAGGCAAGCTGAAGCCAGAGATAACCATCAAAACCGAGATTCTCGATAAGAGATTGTTTGGTAGGGGGTGTGAAATCCTATAAAAAGCTAAAGGACAGAAAACCCTTGTCCAGGGCCCGCCATATTTTCTATGAAAGACATCTGTGGGGCCGCCATTTTTAGGCAATTAAGTCCTTTCCGATTTTATTTTACTTTTAAAAAAAAAAAATGATTTGAAAAAATTATCTCTTATCAAGGGAATGTTTTTTTGAATTTATTTTACGATGTCATAGAATTTTTTAGCGCTTTTTCAATTCGATCGCAAAATCCTCCATTTGGCGCGCATGCGCGTGCGACGACGACACAGCAATATAGTGCGCTCATCATACGGATGTTGAATTTCAAAGCCTTTCACGGTGGACGGGAATGAAGTTATTAGCCATAAAGGGAGTTTTAAAAGTCAACTCGTGATTATCGTGTTTTTTTAAAACAAAAATTTAAAAATGAAAAAACAAAATTTTTGATCTTTGTGTTTTATATCGATGGAATTGTAGAAATATAACATTTAATCTTTTATAGCGTTTTCAAGGATATTCCTATGCTATCGGGGAAGAACCCTATTTCATCTGGTGGCCGTCAAACTAATCATTTTACAAAATTATAGATTCTAGATCTCAGAATTATTTTTTATTGGAATTCGGTTAACTTGTAAATACATACAATTTTACATCTCAACAGAGATGGAAGTTTGGAAGGGATATGGATATCTAGAGCGTTTACATGGCTTATGTCCCTGTCATTGGCTGGGTTTAAGTGCCACTTGATGTATTTGTAAACATTCCCCATGAATAATACCGGCCATCATTTGACAACCAATATGACACAAATTTTTGAAACTTGTATATTATGTGGAGTTTGTACAGAAGTAATCCAACCATGCGAGTTGTGTTTTCGACAGATTTTTTAAGATTTTTAATTTATTTTTTCCCTAATAGTGACATCTGATTAGATTAGAAGATTGATAAGCATAGTAAGCCAATAGGGCAATCTAACTTTATTGGTTTCAAAAATTTTCATACATGGTTGTCAGATGATGGGCGGAATGGGGAATGTTGTATGTAATATTAATCTAGTGGCCACTTAACCTAGCCAAATGACAGGTCATAAGCCTACGGGTAACCCGCCTAGATAACCCACATTCGTTTGCAGAGTTTCTCTGTCACTGTTGAGATTTCAATAACATCTGATATTTCATTGTTTGTCTCTGTCCTGCAGGAGAAGATGCGCTCCGATTCGCTGGCCCAGATGAAGAAGGGCGAGACCCTCGTGAAGCAGGAGAACCCCCCCCCCCCCCCCCCCCCCCCCCCCGACCATTATGACACCATGGCAAAATCGCTGCGAACTTTCCAGAATGCTGATCTTTCTCGCAAAACACAAACCGTCCAGGTGGGCAAGGACTGCCAGAAGCTCAAGCAGCTGTTCCAGGGCGCCAGCCCCGACCTGGAGGCCGTGCAGAACGCCTATCGCATGGAGGTCCAGAAGATAGCTGACGAGCTCAAAACGGACAAGGCCTTCGAGCAGTTCGCTGACGTCATGTATTTATTTTATTTTTATTTATTCATTATAAACGCCTATACAGGCTTTTTCATAAAAGGAGAATTACAAAAATATTAGCTAAGCAAAAAAAATGAAAAATATAAAATATTACATAATAATTGCCATAAATACACAACATACAATGCTAAAGTTTATTACAAAATGACTTGACTGATCCAATGCTGGAGTTGAAGAGATAAACACCTCAACGCACACCAAGTTGCCATTCCTTTGAATCCTATTTATGGCGTTATATATAAGCGTAATTATATTTTACGGTGTTTGGATCAAAACAAACGGCAACTTCTTTGTGTGGTTGCGGACCCCGGTATGTGAAATCTGACCCTCATTCAACAACATTGGACAGTCAAGTTTATTATTGTATTAATTTATATAGAGAAAGAACACATCATTTTGTAATCTACGGTTGCTTTAGAGATGTTATTTTAATATTGATCATTAGGGCATTCATAATATATAAGTATCCGCAATCAACACAAGTTCATCTTATACGCTAGCATATTTCAAAAATATATGCTGTATAGTCTCTACAAGGAAGTTTATATGAAACTTGGTAATACCGAGTACAAATTACCGACGCGTACTCCCAAACTTGCTTCTGACAAGAGAACAGTAAAGGGTTTTTATGCAACCTATATCTGAGAAGTCGCGTGTGCTTCTCCTGACCAAAACCCAGCACTCGTCTAGCCTTGCTACCAAACCGCATGGATATGTTCAACAAAGTCACACTTCCTGTCAAAACTATGTAAGTGTCATCTCATGACTTCGTGACATATACATGAAGATGCAGAGAGAAAGCACTTTGAATTTTTCTTTCTATACTTTTTTATATCATTATACTAACATAACTATCTTTTCATGTATGATTTATTATTGTATTGTATTTAGTATGATTTGTATTTAGAATGAATTGGATTTTTTTTCTGTAATGTTCTAAATAACTGAAATAAAATAAATAAATCACATAAATCACATTAATGATCAAGATACACTGCACTTGGTGTACCGATGCAGTGCCCTATGCACCATTGGACGCGGATAAGAGAATGGTAGTAGAAGGTAGTACTAGTAGTTAAAGGAATAGATAGTTACACGAAGAAGTGAGTTTTTCCTGAGTTTTTGAGAAATGTAGGAAAACTTAGTAAAAAATTTTTTGAGTTAAGAGCATACCACACCACGTGACACGCGGCCACTTCCCATACAAACGTATTCCTCGATTTTCTCCCTGGAATTTAACATCAGAGCAATGATTTTTTCACACTTTTTAGATATCAACGAGATGCGTGGATGTATCGTCATTTTTTTAAAATAATTTATTTATCTCCTTTGACAAATAAAATATTTTAAAAAAACAAGACAATGCAAACACGCATCTGGTCGATATCTAAAATGCTTGAAAAAATCATTGCTTTAATGTTAAATTCCAGGGTGAAAATTGAGGAATATGTTTGTATAGGAAAGCGGCCGCGTGTCACGAGGTGTGGTATGGTGCCGATGCAGTGCCCTATGCACCATTGGGTGCGGATTAGGAAAACTAGTAGTATTAAAAGTAGTACATTCTGTATATTTTTTTTGTTTCCCATCGCCTGTCATTCGAGTCAATGTTTTCTTAAAATTATTTTTAGGTCTACCTCGTTCAAAACGGTGAGCAAGACCAGCGCAGAGCTGATGCAGCAAGTGATCCGGATCCTGAAGCAGACCCAAGGCGTGATCTCCGAGCTGGTCGAGCGTGCCAACGAGATCTGGAACGACAAGCTGCTGCCCTCCATCACGGGGGTCGTGGACTCTGCCAGCCACGTGGCCCTGCAGCTCTTCGGCGGGGCCATGGACATCTTCAGCCACTACTTCGTCTACCTGTCCGAGCTGTTGGAGAAACACTCCGCCGAGCTGAAGCCCGCCCTGGAGAATATCACCAAGATGTTTGACGGTTGGCATATTCTATTTTATCATCATATGTGGAGCACATGGAATCCACAGACTGCCTCCAGGCCAAGCGATCGGCCGCCAGCTCCCGTGCATCCTCGCACGTCCCGCAGCTCTGACGCAAGCTGCCGACGAATTGTCAACAGTGGACGACCAGGACGCCGAGTATCTGATGCCTTGTAAAATAGGCATGCATGGTGGCGGCTCTCGGGAGGCATACGTAGTATATGGCCTAGCCAGCCGAAACGCCTTCGCCGGATGACAATGAAAGCCCCACCCTTTCCCTAGACTGCTTCAAAGACTATTGAGCCTTTTTTCAGTCCAGCCAACTCTACCGATTTTTTCAACAAGCTTATCCGCGATTTTAAGATTGTTAGTGTGATAAAAATATGGATGAATTTACGATTATGTACGCGAACAAATGCTTTCATTGTACCCCTACCACCGTCTCGGCTTATGTATTATAATTGTCATTGTTTCCATCACTCCGCCAGAAACGCAGCCCCGAAGGACCCATGCAAGCGAAGGCGACCAGTCAAAAATTTTTGGCATAGTAAATGAAAGGGTAATCTAGATATTTGTTTGATTGCAGAATGCATGCAGGCCGCTGAGAAGATATGCAGCCAGATCACTGCGGCCTCTAAGGAATTCCTCAGCAACTTCAGGGACACAGCCAGCAGCCTTCCCATCATGCAGACTATCAAAGACAAGGTAAAGCAACACAGGGATTATAATAATTATATCTATTTATTTATACATGGTGTAACAAAACTCGATGTACAAGCGGGAAACCAATGAATCTACGTATCATATTGGGAGTGGATTTTGTAGAATATATTTTTTTTATTTGACTCATAGTTTTCGAGAAAATTGAGTAACAAGTTTTACGTTATTTTAGTTGAGAACTTACAAATTATTATTAAATATAATTTTTTAAGTCAAATCAATACTATATAATAGGAAAACCAGAGCAAAAAATTAATTTAAACAAGAATTCGTACAAATTTACTTAATCTACGGTACTTATGAGAGCTTTGAAAGGACCAAATATCTCTTTATTGAAGCTCATATTCAAAAATCATCTTACACATTCGACTCCAAATATGATGAAGATTCACGAGTTTTCGGTTTGTACGACGAGTCAAAACTTGTACTCCATGTAATGTATATTTAACACTTTTGTAAATTACCATCATTATCGTACCACATCATTCTTCTCTACTTTCGGCATTAGGGCACCTATCATACAATGGTTTTTTTCACACATTCGCCTGAGAGATCGCATTTCAACAGCATTCAATCTACTTTCGACCTTTTTTTTCAACTCCATGCTTCGCTTCCACACATTAGGGTTGTTACCAGGACCTCTATGTTAAACTGCTAATTTAGCCTCTTGCGATAGACACTTATTTGTTACGACTCTCCTTACCCTAAAGAGGAGGGCCTTTCAATATCCTTGTCTATATTTCCATCTCTAGTAAACATCATCATCATCATCGTCATACCATATCCGCTCCCTATGTGGAGCGTATGGAATCCACAAACTGCCTCCAGGCTAAGCGATCGGCCACCAGCTCCCGTGCATTCTCCCAAGTCAAGTCCACATACTACCTAAATTCATCGACCTGTTTCGTGGTTAAGGCTCTTGGGAGGTTAAAGTTAACTAACTAACTAACTAACTAACCATCACGCCATTTCCCCGTAGGGGTAGGCAGAGAGGATAGAACTCCATACCACTTAGATCGCATTTCAACAGCATTCAGTCTACTTTCATCCTTCCTTTTCCAACACCGCGCTTCACTACCATACATAAGGGTTGGTTACAGTTAAGGTGTAGATATTTTAGTGATCATAATAATAACTAATAATAATAACTTTTTTGGAAATTTGATGTAGGTATCTAACAAACTGATACAAACAATTCAAACCGTCTTAATGGGGTTCTTCCTGATTTTTTATTTTTTACTTCAAAAAATTTATTGAAAAATTACAATATCAAGGGAATTTTTTTTTTAATTTTTACGTTGTCATATGAATTTTCTAGCGCGGTTTGAAATAGCGCTTTTTCAAATCGCTCGCAAAATCCTCCATTTGGCGCACATGCGGTGTGACGTCACAGCAATATAGGCGCATACTACAGAATGAATTTCCCGCCTTTCACGGTCGACGACTATGACGTCATTACGCTGCCCTAGTTCTTGAATGTTCAATCAACCATTTCGTAAATATTGCAGGAGACCTTAATTTTTGTTTTTACATATAGATCCTTAATGATTCACGACATAGGTAATTTCGTTTCGTATATATTATGACATAATGTATGTGAATCAATATTACTGAAATCGCGAATCGTTTTAGGATCCACCTGTAAAAACAAAAAATAATACGTATCCTGCAAAATTTATGAAATGGTTCATTGGACAAACAAGAACTAAGGCAGCCATTAGCCAATAACGGGCGTTAAAAACCATTCATATTTGCGTGTTTTTAAAACATAAATTTATAAATAAAAATTATATCGTTGGAATTGTAAAAATATACTTTATATATTTATAACGTTTTTAAGAATATTCATGTTATCTGAAAGAACCCCTTTGTAAAAGTAATGCTGATTTTTTTAATGTCTTTGTTTTCACAGCTCAACGAATATGACGTTCCGAAGACCGCCCAGAATTTGGTTGACAGCTTCCTGAAGGAGTTGGAAAAGATCAGCCCTACCAAGGAGATTCGCGCCTTCTTTGAGGTTCTTCTCTCATACATGAACAAGGTATGTTTACCATTGAAAATATTTGTGTTTCAAACATTGCACAAGACTATAATAGGTTTTTAGATATGTAAAAAAAAATTGTTTCTTTATTCTGATCACAAAATCGAGAACAGTAGACAGACATACGAGGATCTGAAAGCCCCACCCTTTCCCTAGACTGCTTTAAAGACTATTGAGTCTTTTTTCAGTCCAGCCAACTCTACCGATTTTTTCAACAAGCTAAACCGCGATTTTAAGATTGTTAGTGTGATAAAAATACGGATGAATTTACGATTATGTACGCGAACAAATGCTTTCATTGTACCCCTACCACTATCTCGGCTTATGTATTTTAATTGTCATTGTTTCCATCACCCAAACCAACCAGAGTCGGCCCAAATTAACAGTGGTAGGGATGTTAGTTTCTACCCCGATCATTATTTATTAGTAATTACAACCACCCGTGTGGAGACCGGTATCCCGCCTCGCCAGGCCCCCCATCCCAGACGTCCACCCGTGAATCCGCGGTCAGGGTCTCAATGGAGGGGTGATTAGGGAAAGAGGGGAGGGGACAGAACGCATGTGTGCATCTCACACATACGAGGATCTAGTGCATTACGGTAGGATTCCTAGCTATCGACATCATTTTACATACGTCAGGCCCGCATCCATCAGCTCCGCCGAATACATCCGTAGGATGGTCATCGACGGTCTTCCAGGACGGCGGTATCCTGTTTCTCTTTTCTTATCGTCTCCTGCGTTTAAATATTCAGATTTCCCAACACATACACCACACTCCACACAACATACACATGACATAACATATCCACATAACCACTTTATATACTATAGTTTGCTCACTTCACGTCTTCAGAAATTTGTCTTGTACATTGTGTTGTCCACGTAATTGGTGTTATGTTGTATATGTTACCTCAAATTGAAAATTTTTAGTTCTTGTACCAAACATAGCACTGTGTGCACACAAAAGAAAGATTTTTTTTGCAAACCAGTGTTCTGATGTACAAAGATCCGTGTCGGGTACTAAAATGGGTGCGCTTACCGTGACCTAGTTTTGAACGCATGGCACGAGCATATCACGTGTCTCGGTTGTTATGACTGGTGTTCTGGAGAGGACAAACAGACTATAGTCGAATCAAAACAATTTTTTTTCCGTATAAAACGACTCGAAATGTGCTCAAAACAATTTCAAAATCATTTTAGACGGTGGACGTCAAATCGAAATCGAAATATTTGAGTACTCAAATGTTTATAAACAACATTTTGAGTGTGTCCAAATACTTGTAGACAATCTCACATGCAATCATAAAGGTTTCTGCTAAAATGCTTAGCAATTTTCTCAATGGATGACAGAGAGTGTTCACATGTGAAGCGTCGTGCCATTTTACTGTATATTGGCAGATGTGGATATCAAATACTAGGTGAAATGGGGAATGTTGTAATACATCAAGTGGCCACTTAACCCAGCCAATGACAGGTCATAAGCCCTGTAAACGCCTAGATATCCATATGCCCTTCCGAATTTCTCGTCTCTGTTGAGATGTCAAATTGTACTCAAATGTTTCTTTAAAAATAAAAATAATAAACAATATTTTCTCTAATTATTTTTATAATATAACAACTTTTCTCGTTTGTGTAATTCAAACTTCATATCTCTTTGTTTTATGTTTCTAGAAATTCAGTATGAAGAGTACTAATGATGCGGAGGAGCTGAACGCCATCTTCACAAAGGGAGTGGCCGCTGCAGACAGCTTCTTCGCCTACGTCCGAGGAAACGTCGGCACCGGCTCACCAATCATGGCTCCTGGCTTCATCACGGTGAGAAGATTTATGCTTATTTGTTATCTTTGTTCAATATGATTTCAAAATAAACTCTAAATTCCAAATCTGGGCGCCCATGACCCCTAAAAACGATACCCATCTTCGTTTTATGGAAAAACGTGCGTCCGCTATGTATTTAAAAATAAACGCTAAATTCGAAACTAGGACGTCCTTAAAACGATACCCATCTTCATTTTATGAAAAAAACGTGCGTATAGTCGTATCAGGAAATCATATATGGGGAGGTATTTGCTTGTATTAAAATGTACTTGTGGACAGTTAAATATAAGAGAGACCACAACTAATGCTCACTTTATACAGGACTGAAAACTGTACAGTCTTTGTTCAGTAAACTGTACAGTCTGTCAGAAGACACGCTTAATATGTAAGTATATTTTTTAAGCGCGATCGAAGTTATAGTATGTTTGCACACAGGAAATTGTTAATACAACCATTATTGTTTTTTTTTTTTTTTTCGTTTTTAAAAACATTTTAATATATCAATATCTACTAAATAATTTAAATGTTTTTTTTTTTTCATTCTTCTGTTTAGGTTCCCCTGTCTTTCAGTGGACTAACCCAGCTGCCCAACGCCATTGCTCCCAAGTTCAGTGTCCTTAACTTCCTGACTGAAAAGACCAACATTGATGCTGAGGACGTTATCAAGGCCTACTGGCCCAGAAGCCTTAATCCCATGTACCTGATCCCACCTTACAGAAGTAAGTGCATGAATTTTAAATAAGTAATCGTTATTAGTCGAATCATTCCTTCCATCACACATCATGTAAAGATAGGAAGACTCCGCTGGGGAGGCCATGTCGCAAGGATGGAGGACATCCAAACACCGGTTGTTTTATCAGAAGTAAAAGCTACGTTATACTTTAGTTAACCCTAGAGAGAAAAACTTGTTTTTTTGGTGCTGAAAAGATAAACTAGCGCCTGAGAGGCGCACAATATTTAAAAACCAATTTTTTCCATAAATTAAAATAATTTTATATATTTTTAAATCGAAATGAATTTTCATATTATTAATAAGTAAATAAAACCTAAATGTTTATTTGATTTTTTTATTTTAATAAAAATATGTAGGATATTAAAAATCCCTTTACAAAAAGTAACAAAAACCAGCAGTCTTCTGTATTAAGGTTTTTTTTTAACATGCGCCTCTCGAGCGCAATGCATCGTCATTAGCTACAAAACTGTGGTACTTACCGAGCAGAAGCGACCGTCACTCGGCGGAGATGACCAACGACTGAGTTGGTTTGGCAACACAAGCTTGCACGCGCTTCGGTTAGAAAAAGACAGCGATATATTTGTTTCGCGGGCGCCTCTGAGGCGCAAGTTATCTTTCTAGGGTTAAAAACAACCGTGGGTAAGAGTAAAGTATAAGATAGGTACTTCAGAATGGGTTGTTTGACATTGGTTTTTTTAAGTTAAAAATTCTCTGGTTAATCGCGTTCCAAAACTAAACAGTGAAAATTTCTATGGAATGACACAAATTTCATATTTTTTTCTATGACACAAATGTCACATTGATAGGTTGTGCGTACCGTCTCGAGCAATCAGCTGTTAGATGGCCGCCATTTTTTAAACTTATACTTTTACTTATACCCTCCAATTTTTTTTCTAATATCTATATTTGTTTGGTATGTTAGTGCGTGGCATGGCGGTCGGAGGGCAGCACATCTTTACGTTCGACAGCCGGCACCTGACCTTCCCTGGCAGCTGCCACTACGTCTTGGCCCAGGACGCAGTGGACGGCAACTTCTCCATCGCCATCGCCCTGGAGAAGGGACATCCCAAGTCTGTGTCCCTCTGGGACAAGTCAGACAACATTGTGGAGGTCAACGACAAGACTCAGGTAAATTAATAAGAAAAATCACTCTAGATTAAAAGTACTCATAATTAGCCGATAAAGTTCCGAGCAAAAATATTATTAACTAACTAACTAACTAACCATTACGCCATTTCCCCGAAGGGGTAGGCAGAGAGGATAGAACGCCACACCACTCAGTCTTGGCATACTCCTCTTGCTTTCTCCACATTCATACATCTTCTCACGCACGCACGTCGATTATTCCGACTTCTTACATGCCCACTTTCAAGCACTTGTTTTACTTGATCGTGCCATGTCTTTTTCGGCCTTCCTCGACTTCTGCATCCAGGGACAGTCGCATCATATATTTTTTTAGCCGTTCTTTCATCATCCATTCGCTCTACATGACCGAACCAACGTAAAAGACCTTTCTTAATTTTGTCGAAAATGCTTATCTCAGCTCTAATTTCAACATTAGTGCACCTATCATACATAGTTTTACCACACATTCGCCTGAGAGATCGCATTTCAACTGCATTCAATCTACTTTCATCCTTATTTTTCCAACTCCATGCTTCGCTTCCATACAGAAGGGTTGGTACCAGAACTCCGTTATGCACTGCAAATAAACCACTTTGTTTTCAACTACTTTTCATAAATAAATTTCCCAACCGGATTCTACGGACCAAGGGACAGTTGAATGGATGGATGGGTAATTTATGTCACATTTTATGTGCGCTGCCTCACGTGGTCCTATGTTATAAGTAAAGCGCAAAACACGTAATTTTTCCAGCTTTGATACGCCTCTTAAGAGCATACTCCACCACGTGACTCGCGGGCGCTTTTCCATACAAACGTATTCCTCTATTTTCTCCCTGGAATTTAACATTAGAGCAATGATTTTTTCTCACTTTTTAGATATCGACCAGATGCGTGTTTACATCGTCTTATTTTTCAACAATTTATTTATCTCCTTTAACAAATAAAATATAAAAAAATAAGACAATGCAAACACGCACCTGGTCGATAAATGTGTGAAAAAAGCATTGATCTAATATTGAATTGCAGGGAGAAAATCGGGGAATACGTTTGTAAGGGAAGCGGCCGCGAGTCGCGTGGTGTGGTATGCTCTTAATGCAGATATTTATATATATATATCTACAATAAGGATAAATCGACGTTTCACTATTATTATTATGGATAATTTATATAGCGCCGTTTTCGTATAAATATACCTCAAGGGCGCTTCAAATATTGAATTTTAACGGCTCGGGAAATTTAAAGTGAGTGAAAACTCAATTTCTGAGTAGAAAATACCATCATCAAAATTAATCAAAAGATTTAGAGAACATATAGGTTTAAGTTTCTTTCGAAACATCACTTCACTCTCCAGTTGCGCACTTCTGGTGGGAGAGCATTCCAAGCCACAGGGCCCGCAACCGCAAAAGCGCGCGCTCTCCAAATTTTGTGCGCTGATTAGGGATCGGTACTAAAACCCTGCCTGTAGCTGTAGATGTAGCTGATCGAAGTGTGAGACGTCTTCTAGCTAGTTTATCTGGAGTGCAAAGCTCTTTTAAATACTCTGGAGCGGCATCATGCATGGCTTTGTAGATTAGCCAACAGAGTAATGTATCTTTTGGGTTAGCATGCATGAGGGACCGGCATAGTCACTCGATTATAATTAGTCACGCGAGTAACTCAATTATCTTTCGACAGTTGACTCTGAATGGTCAGAAGTATGGATTCCCCGTGGAGAAAGCTGATATAATCGCCTGGAAGGATGGACAAACATTTGTGATTGAGACCAAGTATGGCGCCTTCATCAAGTGCAGCTACAATTTGGAGGTGAGCATTAACGAGGAGGTTAACATTTTAACAGATTACTGTAGGTAGCTCACCCCAGGTTAAGCTGGAGTGCAGTAAAATAACGCCTTTAGAGTGCTGGACCGCTTACCAAGCCTCTGCAGTGCTTCCGGTAAGTTTGCTATCTCAGGAATAAACTCCTTTGAAGCCACGGTTGGCTTTTAAATGGCCAACTTCAGGGGTCGGCTGTTTGGGTGCAGGAGTGGGATGGTATCTCGCTATACGCGGAAAGCCCACTCTTGAAGCACTGGCCGAAAATTCTAAATTATCGACAACCTTGAGTCTTTTTGTTACAACAACATTACGTTAATTTTTATATCATTTTTATTATATCAAAATGTCAGCCAAGGTTTTTACAAATTACTATCAAATTTTGAGTTGGTGGTCGCTACGGTAAGAGCCCTTACTCCAATTTTCGTTTGTAATAATCATCTTCAAAAATTAAGTGTATTTTTGGGGTGGTGGCTTTCTCAATGCGTAAAATATGCAATATTGGACATGAGCAAGCCCACGGGTGCTTCTTGATATGATTTTCAAGGTACTTCCTTGTAATTACAAAGCCCGACTGCGACACGGTACAAACTCCTCACATTTAATCACACATAATATTTATAATAAACATATTTTGATGTATTTCAGATTTGCTACATTGAAGTATCTGGGTTCTACTTAGGAAAACTACGCGGTCTTTTAGGAGATGGCAACAACGAGCCTTTTGATGATTTCAGGCTTCCCAGTGGAAAGGTAAGACTATTTTCAAAATATCTTTATTCAATCATTTTTTTAAAAGTACTAAGTGTCGATTGCATCGATCACCGCATAACATTAATTTTACCACTTTTTAAATTAAACATTAATAATAGGCTTGATACCTTTTTGGTTTTTGCCATTTTCAAGTGTAGAGGAGAAAGGAAAGAAATTATAAGTGATAGTCGTGGATATTAAGGAAATCTAGAAGGAGTCTAAGGATAGGCTGCTTAGGAGAATTTTGTGAAAACTGCCACTTAGAAGAGAGAAAAAACATAACATAAACCCATATAAAATTATGTGTAATCCATATGCTCCACATAGAGAGAGCGGATATGGTATGATAATGGCGATGTTGTAAAATTATGGCAATCAATGATACTGTTTTCATTGTAGGAATATTTCTTTACATCAAAAAAATTCCGAATTTAATTCCACCAATGTATGAATATGCATATTATTTACCACCAAATGGCATTACTGGATGATTTTGTGATGGAATTCATCAACGCATATGTCGTATCACCGCCAGAATCATGGCCAGGTGCAATTTGAAAACATTTTTTTTTTACTAAGATAAAAGAAAACAATCTAAGATACAGTAAAATAAATGCAATAGTAATAAAAATGATCAAGATATACTGAATTGTGGTGAAGCAATACAGTGCCCTATAGGAAAAGCGGTAGTAGTATGTGTCTCTCTACCTCTTGTCCTACTGTCTGTTTCCTGTTTCCAGATATCCAGATCGGAGTCAGAGTTCGGCAACGCCTACGCCCTGGGGCCCAGCTGCGCCCCCGTGACCACGGTGGACCACTCCGACCTGGACAGCTTCGTCCACCAGCACGGCCCGGCCAAGTCCTCGCAGACCGGCATCTGCAAGAAGCTGCTGGGGCACAAGACCGTCCTCTCGCTGTGCGACGTGGCCGTGGACATCAAGAACTTCAGGTATGTGTTGGAAGGCCATTTTTACCCTCGCGTTATTTACATTACTTTATGCAGTTGAATGCAGTTGAAATGCGTGGTAAGACTATGTATGACAGGTGTACAAATGTCGAAATTAGAGCAGAGTGCAAGGCTGAGATAAGCATTATCCACAAAATTAAGAAAGGTCTTTTACGATGGTTCGGTCGTGCGGAGCGAATGGATGATGAAAGAACGGCTTAAAAAATATACGATGCGACTGCGCCTGGATGTAGAAATCGAGGAAGACCGAGAAAGACATGGCATGATCAAGTAAAACAAGTGGGCATGTAAGAAGTCGGAATAATCGACGTGCGTGCATGAGAAGATGTATGAATGGGGAGGAAGCAAGAGAAGTGTGCCAGGACAGAGTGGTGTGGCGTTCTATCCTCTCTGCCTACTCCTTCGGGGAAATGGCGTGATGGTTAGTTAGTTAGTAAGTTACATTGCTTTAAATCTTTAAGAGCATACCACGCCACGTGACTCGCGGCCGCTTTCCCATACAAACGTATTCCTCGATTTTCTCCCTGGAATTAAACATTAGAGCAATGATTTTTTCACACTTTGGTCACGCACCTGGTCGATATCTAAAATTTATGAAAAAATCATTGCTTTAACGTTAAATTCCAGGGAGAAAAACATATATATTTTATATTATATTATTACGTATGTACATATTTTATTTTTATAATTGTTTCTTCTTAGTTTTTTTATGTGCATAATTATAGAGCCTATTTTTTTAATTGTAAATATTTAATAAATTTGTATTAAATATCATTGTCACCTGAATATATGTAACTGGAACATTCACACCTGTGAATGTTCTGAATATGTGCAGAAAATAAATTACGGAAACACGGCTGTGACAATGACACGGGTTTTATTGATAAAAAATGTCGACAGTGCAAAATAACTAGTTAAAGAGTGTTGAATAATGTGTGATCAGTTATTATTGACGTACTCTATTCACGCAAGTACGTCCATTTTCTGTCGCTCTCACACTAGGATCTCTCACTTGACACTACACGCAAGTATCACATCATTTAAAAACTCAAATTGGCTTTGTACAGAATGGTGATCGGTGCCGGCACCGATCCCTAAACACGTGATGCTATAATTTAAAACATGATGCGAATTCATGGTTCATGGTTCCCAATCAATAATAGTTCCTTTTTCTCTGTTCTGCAGACAAGCTTGCCAGCACGCGGTCGCTAGCGCCGGTGCTAAGGCGGAGGAGGAGGCCTGCTTGATCACCCGCGCCTACACTCTAGCCTGCCAGAACAGCGGCTTCATGGTCCCATTGCCCAACGAGTGTGCAGCCTGCAAGGTGGACGGAGCCACCTACCAGCAAAGGCAGGACTTCAATATCAAGACGCCGCAGAAGCAAGCTGATGTCATCGTAGCTGTTGAGACCACCAAGGTGATTATTGTCTTCTATACTAACAACCATTTTGAAGAACACAATCGGATACAATGATGTAAAAGAAACTAGCCTCCACCTAGTGTGACAGAGAATCCCCAAGGACAGTCGCGGGTGGAGGTGGGTTCTTTTATGACCTGGGCTTGGAGGTGGAAATAAAGCAATGGATGTGCTTGTCCGCCCTCCGCTAAGAGGGTAAGAACTAATTCAAGGAGAACTATCACAATAGATCTACAAAGGTCACAGTAACGCCAAGAGCTTAATGGCTTGACCCTCACAATAGAATAGACGGAATACAAAGGTGAGGGCAACCCTTGGTATTTATGTCTGCCTGTGAAGGCGCTTCAGATATCTGGGGCATAATATATTACGTATACCTCCCGAGAGTCTTAACCATGCTTGCTTATTTTACAAGGCATTGGGTTCTCAGCATCCTGGGCGTCCTCAGCTTGCGTCAGACTACTAGATGTAGTTCTGACTTAGGAGAAGGCGGTTTGTGTTATCTATATGCTCCACATAGGGAGCTGATACTCCCTTACCCAGAAGGTATTATCTATCTTATAAATATTCTGATCGTCTTTTTCTAAAATCATATCAAAGAATCGGTAGATTACGCAACATCGTACTTGGTATTTCTGGTGATAGCTTTTAAAGTGTTTGGTTTTGTATGTTACCAGGCCAACCAGAAGACATACAAGGAGTTGGTGTTGCCGCTGCTGTCAGCGTTCATCGATGAAATGAAAACCAAGAAAATTGACAACATCAAGGTGCATCTTGTTGGTATTAGCCCCAAGCTGCAATTCCCCATTCTATACGACACTGAGGATTGTAAGTATTGTCCAGTATTGTAATGTTGGTCAAACGTTTCTACATGATGATTATAGAAATAGAAATTGAGAACAATAAACATTTGAATTTTTATTTCAATTACAGCCAAGCTGAAGGGCGCCAAGATCGACTTCAAGGACGAGCAGCGCTCCAAGCCCTGGGAGTCGCCCATCACCACCGAGAACGAGAAGTACGACAACTACATGGCCCGCATGGCCAAGACAATGCAGGAGGCCGTGGAGCTGCTGGCCATCGACAATCTCCACCTGTCGTACTCCACCCTGGGGGCCAAGATGAGGTGGCGGCCCAAGGCACTCAAGTCCATCATCATGGTGCACTCTGAGTCCTGCCCCGTCGCGCCTATTGAAATCGTAAGAAAATTGTATTTGAGACATTTTTCGTTTTCATCATGACACTTCTCAACGTCCTGACCTCGAACCGGTCCTGTTGCGGAGGGAAGAGTCAGTCGAAACTGTCATGTCGAAAATAAAATTCATCCGGTCGTGAGAGCCTCAGTACACTTACTTTCTGGATACCAATAATGGATATCAATATCTACAGAGATGAGGTAGAATTATTATTGTTATTATTTAAGAAAAATTCCTACTCCCGTCTTGGGATGAAATCCAGACTTATATACAAGTATTTGAACACGCCCAAAAATGTTGGATATCAATAATATTAAATTTTTATTTGTTAACGATATAAAATTAAATCATTGGTCATTTGGTGCATCTAGAATCTTGCCCTGTTGGCGCTGCTTCTATTAAAATCGTACAGAATGTTATTACATTTTGATTAAACTAGCATTAATTTTATAAAACCAGAATAAAAGAACCAAAAAACATGTACATTCATTGAAAAAATTACATATATCGAAATTGATCGAGAGGGGGAAACTAAAATCCTCAGCTCTAGATTATAGTTCCTTACAAAACATCTAAGTATTGCCTTCTTTTTAGTTCCAGTTCATCGGCAGCAAGATATCTGAAACCCGGATGGAAGAGCAGGGTATTGTGGCCCACCTCATTACACCCGTGGAGGGACTTGAAGCCCCGGGCATTAAGAATGCCGCTACCATCGTTGGTGAGTGCTCCATCTATCATATTTCATTATCCCGAGTATCAAGCATTTGTTCGGGTACATAACGTAATTTCATACGTATTTTTATCACACTAACAATCTTAAAATCGCGGTATAGCTTGTTGAAAAAATTGGTAGAGTTGTGCTGGACTGAAAAAATACTCAATAGTCTTTAAAACTGTCTTGGGAAAGGGTGGGGCTTTCATTTCATTATCCCATTCGTGCCAAAGTTAAAACATCCATTGAATAACGAAAAAAATCTTTAAGGGTTTATGGGTACCTCTCGTGGTGAGGTTGCTTTATGTGGGGTGCACAGAGAGAAATGAAAGAGAAATTACAGTTTCTAGTGCACATTTACACAGAAGTTACATGAAATGCAATACAATGAAAATTTAACTAGTTATACAAAGATTGAAATGGGTTATGAAAATAGAAAGGTACGAAATGAATTTAGATTGGCACGCAATTTGGCGGCAAGAAATTTGTACAAAAGTAACGTGAAGTCACGATGAAGGTTAAAATGGTTCTCGTCGTTGTTCGGTAGCGTTCGGCGGAGTTCGGTAGATTTTGCTTCGTCCCGCGTCGTACGCGTGACGTATTTCTTCCGCCACAGGTTAAATGAGGCAATATAATATCAGTACCTGTAAGCATAAAAGCCTCTCGTTTAAAAGCAAAGGCTAAAAAAAATGTATTGTCAAAATTTGTGACAGAAATAAACAATTACATTTTAAAAAAAATATCCTATCGGAAATCATAATCATTGAGCTCCTGACGTCATTGTGACTTGTGACGGTTCCCCTTGAGTTAGTTTTCACCCTCCTGGGCTAGGCCTTAAAGCCCCTAGCAAGAAGCAGAGGGTGAAGAGTAGCATTTAGGCTAACGTTGGCTATAAAAAGGTATTGATTTTTGACTTTCAATTCCAGGATTCAACGCTGATGACGTGTTCATCCTTGGAGACAAGAAGAGAGGACAGTCACACAGCTCGCTGAGGGAATCCCTGGAGTTTGATGAAGATCAGTGTATGGTATATCCAGAAGAAGTAAGTGATTGACAATATTACAAAGAAATGTAGATTATTAGAATTATAATAATTTTAAATATTTTTGACTTTTAAACCTATCTCCTATTCCAGACGTTCGGCAACGTGTACTCTTCCACCAGCTTCTTTGCCTTGAATGCCGCCCAGCGCAAGAACTATATCCAACTCGCCTCCCATACCCTGGTGGACTCCCTAGCAGCCGTTAACTTGGAGTCAGAGTGCTCGTGTCGACTCAGGGGTATCTCCCCCTACGTCGACTGCAGCGTGCAGAACAGGAAGGACAATGTGAGTTGGTTACTATATTATAATAACATGCATAGAGACACCCTTAGATTAATGACGCGCAGGCTATAGAGGGGCCCTAACGGTCAAAAACCATTCTATGATTGTCAAACACGAAGTTGGCCATAGTTTGCAGCAAAACAAATGCCAATGTTTTACAAATGCCTAATCGCCTTGGCATATCGACAGTAATCAACTGTCACTATCAACAGTAAACATACTTTAATTTACAAATTGATCACCTAAATTAAGAAAAACTGGTAAATAATGTAAATAATATTTATCAACATATTATGTTGATAAAAGGAAAGTTTTTATACAAATAATACCCATGTTAGGACAATAAATGCCAAAATCAATGTAAATCAAAATAATTATTTATCGAAATCAATTACCTGTGAAATGTGACTCCTTTAACACCTTTTGACACTCTTACTGCTACAACCAAGCATACTACAATTCACCATTGCCGTTTTTGATGATTAAAATCAGGAAGTATCCACGTTATTTACTAGCAAAGCGACGAAAGTGGCCGTTACGCGTCTGTTGTCAAACAAATAATAATGGCCGCCAGCAGAGTGAAGTTGTCGCTTACCAAAAATTTGCAACGCTTCCGCTCTATGGAAAACGGCGAAAGGGCCTCTCTATAGCCTGCGCGTCATTACTCTAAGGAGACACCTCAGCCAGTTGGAGTTAGACCTCTGGGTTTGAGAGAGAGTTACATGGACAATGTGTTGGAGAGGGATTGCTGGGAACAGAAGACTCCGGATCGTGCAAGGTGGAATGTCATCGTCAATGGGTCAAATAAAAATAAAAAACTTTTGGCTGTCTGTAAAGTCGGTTTACGGACGATAATTTTACGTGGTAACGTCATAAGAAAACTTTGATGAAAAATAGCATACTTTTATGTGAATTATCATTACAAAGCAGGAGTTAATTGAATTTTTTTTTTCCATAAATTAACATTTTTTGAACTCGTTAATTTCACTTTCATTTTGTAGCTTGTGTGCTGCTGCTGTCTCCCTTCTACTCGGACGCATCGGCCGATGGAGTGGAAGAGAGATAGATGCGTCAGAAACCGAACGCTTAGGCCGATCGTGCCTCTCTATCGCTTGTTCCGCGCTCTAGTGCAAGCGTGCACACTCGGCTAAGGCGGAACGTGACAATGAGTCATGCTTTTTCGTGTGTGCAGCCGGCGTTCATCAATTTATTTGACGTTATCACGTCAAAAATTCTACAAAATCGACTCCAAATATGATGATGTAGATTCACTGGTTTTCCGCTTGTACATCGAGTGTTGTTACACAGTGTATATAATTTCCACTTTAAATTGTAGACTAAGTATTGCTTGAGGCGAATCTGTATATTACCCATTTGTAGGAGGTTTTTGCTAGAAAACGATTGTGGAACCCATACGCTCCGATAGGTAGTGGATATGTAATGATGGAATGATTAATTCAATATTTTTTTTTACAGAAAAAGGGAGGTTTGAAGAAGAAGTGAAGAGAGCAAGAGAAAAGTACCACCAAGTAATAAGATAGAGCTTTTCAAGACTTATATTTTAAGATAATATCAAATAGATAAATGCTTTCGATTTGGTGCCATAAATGTTAAAAATGTATCTATTTTTATAATAATGACGTATTTATTGATGTTTTAAACACAATCCAATAAAAAAATATTAAAAATAATTTCAATTATTTTATTTTCTCTCATAGATGGCTGAAATCATTTCAGTTGTTGAAAAAAGCGCTGTCGATCAAAATTCATTAATAATCATATTTATTCACTGTTGTAAGGGCCCAATGGAGGAAGCCAACATTGGTGCATACTTTGGCAAAGGAGACTGCATAGGCTATATACATACAATACTTTCCTATTTTACATAGCAGCAGGGTCCTGGCGTCCTGGACGTCCACAGCCGACTATTCTTTGGAAGTTAAGTCAAAATTCGAGAACCAGTGGCTGATCACTTAACTTGAAGGCTGAACTGCGACAATTTGTGTAAATAAATTTCTAGTACCCACACTTCGAACGAGAATTCACTATACAAATTTTCCAAGGGTAAATTCTATAACCACACTTATTATCAAATTCAACCGTTTAAAGACTCCAGCACTTAGGCCAGTACACGAAACGTGTGAAGTGGTGACGTAGATGCCTATTGATGACGTAGTGAGTGACGTAGTAGGTAACTAAGACACTTCAGACACGATAGTATTTTTCAAGTATGGAATGTCATTTCTCTGAAATTTTTGTTCGAAGACCTACATTGTTGAATTTTCATAGATCAAGGTAACCCCCAAGCACACAGGTTTTCGATATTAAAAAAATTATCAGGAAAAGTCTTCTCATATTAAATTAAAACAATTTGGATACATTTAGCAGTTTTATTCATAATGTGTTGATGACGAACATTGAAATCAATAATATTGACAATAATATTTTGGTCATTAAGCTAAGGATATCATTGCATACATTTCTGTTCACTGGAAAGTCATGTGCATGGCGTATTTTATCAAATTCTCATAGTAATTAACCTACATTCAACTGTAAATCTATAAGTATTTTATTGTAAGCCCTAACTAATTGTAAAATTGTGAGGACCACTTTTACCCGAAGCAGACATAGAAATAAATATACATCTTTAAACGCTTTCATAAACTAAAACAGCATATTTAATCAACATTCAGTCAAAAACAAATATAATTCAACCGAAGAGAATGATTACTATTTAAAAAATAACTTAGTATCTTCTGTACAAAATTTGGAATCACTAAAGGCCCAAGAAACGGCCCCTGGGGAACACCCAACTCTCCAAACATTTAACTTAACTTTAATACTGGAATACAGAGTATTTTTGATTTAGAAAACTCCTTTAAAATGTATTTAATTAACATTGAAACAATTTCAACACATGAAGCCTAGCATATTAAATAGTTAATAGTAAATTCTCATACAAATATCTAATTTTAAATGATAAATAGTTATATATTTTAAGACCATACCAAAGCTAGCACAGGCGATATCAATCTCGCCATTTTAGTCAATAAATAAGCTTACATTTACCAAACTTAAACATCATTAAAGCAAAAATATTATTATACCTACTATATTAAATTTAATACTTCATACAATTGCAATAAAACTTCTGAGATTTTAAATATTTTTGTCACGTCTAAACAGTTTTGTGATGAAAACTTCCATATACTTTCCTAGGTATTTCAGCCACGACTTTTACAAATGCTTTGATATTTTGTATTGTTTAAATTCAACACATGGAACAAAGGTTATGCGGGCGTGGTTGAGTAACGTGTCACACTCAAGACTGTAACACTCCCAAAGGGGAGTCGATGATCACAAATGAAATATTATAAATATAAACTTGGAGTACAAAGCAAATACTTATATTTATTTTATTTTCACCTGAACAGGTCATAAAGCCATTAGGCTAATAACAGAGGTGAACCACATCTCAAACACCCAGGATTGAGAAATAACTGTTTAATTTTATTGATTTCATCGGGAATTAAAGACAGAAACTTTGTATCGTAGAGGCCGACATTTTCTTGAAGTAAATTTACGCGAGTTAAAATATATCAATTGAACAGAATACTTTTATTGCAATTGGATGAAATCCTACCCATTCTTTCATTTCAAATATTTTAGCTATCTTACTTTAGAAATGTGTACAAAAGACAGTATAGCTTGTGCTACTTTTTGTAAAAACACTCGAGAGCATTTTGCTCTTTGTCGACCCCAGCTCAAACTTTTTTTATCTTTTATTTTCCGTACAAAAAGTTTTAATAATACATCAGATTACGTGTGAAAAATGGAGGAATTGTTAGGCGTGGGTGATAAAAAATACCTTTAGATAAAGGTATTTTTTATCACCCATAACTTGGAGAGAAATTCATTGTTTTTTATCTTAAAAATCAATTTAACGCATCATAACCAACGTCGAAAAAGTGTCAAAAAGTGTTTTTTCCCAATTTTGGCATTAGCCAAGATTACTTGAGATTGAGACTCAATCATTAAGGGAATTTAAGCTACGTTCAAAATTTGTTCGAAGCATAAAATTTTATGCCAAGAACGTATTCAGAAATAGCTGAGATTGAATTAACGACTATGACATTTAGCCCTAATGTCAAAATTCTGATAAAGCTTTTTTTTTTATACATCCTTACATCCCACACACATACATTCAAAGCCGCTGTCTGTTAAAGCCAAGCGCTGATGTGTGAGTGTTATTAAAATTTTGATTCATTACATTGCAAAAATACCAAATTAGATACAAGTACTTGGAATTCAGATATTGGTAAAATTTGACCAAAAAAGGGGAAAAGTGCTAATCGTTTTAGTCAAATTATTTATAGGGTTGTATTTTCTTTTTACCCACCATGTTGTTTGAATGTTTTTTCATTCTTTGACGGCAAAATTACGAAAAAATTCCAAATTCATTCTCCACTGAGAGTATCTCACGTCGTGATTATTTTTATGTCATAAGCACCTCATGCTATGACATGAGTACTTCATTTTGTGTCATGAGCACCTCACATTATGTTATGAGTGCCTAATTTTATGATATGAGTACATCATGAGTACCACATTGACTCATTTCATATAATTCATACCTTATTTCATGTCATGGTATCTACTGTCATCCGGCGAAGGCGTTTCGGCTGGCTAGGCCATATTCTACGTATGCCTCCCGCGAGCCGCCACCATGCTTGACTATTTTATTAGGCATCAGTTTCTCGGCGTCCTGGACGTCCACTGTTGACAGTCCGTCGCCACTTTACGTCAGAGCTGCGGGACGTGGACCTGGCTTGGGAGGATGCACAGGAGCTAGCGGCCGATCGCAAAGCTTGGAGGCAGTTTGTGATGATTTTTTTTTCCAAATCATTCTTACGCTAGTCACCATCATTTGCGATATATTACTTGCTAGCTTTTTAAAATGCAAGTTTTATCAACTTTTGAAGAAAGCTTTTCTCAATTGTATGGTGTACACCGCCGTACAACACCGTGTTACAAAACTCGGTGTAGGTACAGGGCAGGAAACGAGTGAATTGATTTCATATTTGGAGTCGATTTTGTAAAACGACTTTTTTTTTTTATTTGACCCAAAGTTGTTGAGAAAATTGAGTAAGAAGTTAACTTATTATTCGAGGAATTTTTCCAAATTGTTTTCAAATATAATTTATTTAAATAAAAATAATACTGTTTGCAAAGAAAACAAGAGCAAAATTGAAATTTTACTTAATCTACGGTACTTATGAAAGCTTTTACGAAAAGAAAAAAAAAATCATGCTCAGATTCAAAAGTCATTTAACACATTCGACTCCAAATATGATGTAGATTCACCAGCTTTCGGGTTGTACCTAGAGTTTTGTTACTCCATGTATAATCAAAATTAATTTGATAAATTAGACTGGGTACAAATCGAAATTAATTCTTTCTACTACTATTTGAAATGATTTTTTTCTGCATATTTAAGATTTCTTGTGTTCTTGTTCTTCTGAATCCTTCTGCCCCGTTGGTCTAGGGATGCCACTTATCGATCTGAAAATAAACAGATGCACATTAAAAAATAAGTTACTAAGCATAAAATGTCATTATAGTATTTCCAAGCGTTTATTTTACTTTTGACAGTTGGGCGCCTATAAAGTTCCGTAATTATTGACAAGCAACCATAGACCGAAAAATGCAATACTTATGTTTTTTTCTTTACGATAGTGAAGCACATGTTCTTTAGCTCCGATATTTATCGATATCGATGTTTATTGAGCCTACTTATGCAACGAGGATTATTCAAGTTGATTTTTTCCATGAAAAAATATAAAATGTGATTTAAATTAAAACCTATTTGTTTTTTTTTCTTTGTTTGTCGCGACACAGAATTTCTCAATTTACATTACGACAATAAAATAGTCCTATGCATATTTGGGTTTTCTGTAGCTCCTGCTCCCGATGACAAACTCCAATTAAGGAGTTTATCGGGACTGTATTTAAAGTTTCTTTTGTAAAGAAATTATGTATTTTTTGTAATATTTTTTATTGAATAAAGACTGTTAAAAAAAAAAGTTTTACGACAGCGCTTTCGTAATATAAACTCTGCTTTAGACGTCTGGGTATGTTTATAAACTACAAAATGTTGAGCAAAAATAAAATATAAATGTGTCGATTTTTAACGTAACGGTAACGCGTTAGGACATCCCAATCGATACATAATCGAGCTGTCAAAAGTAAAATAAACGCTTGGAATTGGTATAGTAATATATTTAGCTTAAGTCTACCTCCTCTTAGCTGGAACGGGCGGTATTTCTGGCGCTTCTGTCGGAGATTCGCTTCCTTTGTCTCCTGAAAAAATATTTTTTTCATCAAATCAAGATGAGATAGTAAATTGGTATGGATGAATATATTTTTCACTGTTTTCTTGATTATAGTGGTCTTTTTCATGCATATTTTGTTAATTTTGTGGTATATTTCATGCCCAAGCTACTTCCGAAAATAAAAGAAAAAAAACAAAAAACATTAAAAGAAAACAAGAAAACGTGTGTGTATATATGTGTACGTGTGGCCATATTTAAGAATATTTAAGTAAACCAAAATTTTCTGTGAATGCTTAAAAAATTAACATAAAATTATAAGAACATTGGTGCAATTGGTTTGTAAATTGAATAATTAATAAGCGAGATACAACCGTTTAAAGTTTGAGCCATGTTAAGATTTTGTTTGAAACATCCTTACGAAAAAATCCAAACTTAAATGATTGTATCTTGCTTATTAAATTATTTGATTTTGCACACGGATTGCACCAATAATTTTGTAGTTTATTGTTTTATGTTTCTGCATTCACAGAAAATTTTGCTTCGACAGAAGTTCTCTCACAAAATAAGAACAATGTTCACCTTTGACTATCGGCGTGTCCCCAATAAAGAAGGTTGCTGGTCCCGAAGTCCCAGAGACAGTGTCATCTGCTGATCCGTCACTCCCCAACCTGATAGAGCGTTCCCTCACAGCGGGTTTTGGCATTTCCTGTGAATATATCAACATTTTTACTATTAAATAATAGCTACTACTACTTCCCTTGTTTATTTGATATTTGATTTATTTATAATTTAATGTTTTGCACACAAAACTACTTTCTTTCAACGAGCTACACCGCGATTTTAAGATTGTCAGTGTGAAAAAAATTCGGAAGAATTTACGTGATGTACGCGAACAAATGCTTTCGTCCTTTACATTACAGAACAAAGGGAAACTACAATGAAAGCCTCACCCTTTCCCCAGACTGCTTTAAAGACTATTGAGTCTTTTTTCAGTCCAGCCAACTCTACCGATTTTTTCAACAAGCTAAACCGCGATTTTAAGATTGTTAGTGTGATAAAAATTACCGATGAATTTACGACTTATGTACGCGAACAAATGCTTTCATTGTACCCCTACCACTGTCTCGGCTTATGTATTATAATTGTCATTGTTTCCATCACCCAAACCAACCAGAGTCGGCCCAAATTAACAGTAGTAGGGCATGTTTCTACCCCGATCATTATTTATTAGTAATTACAACAACCCGTGTGGAGACCGGTATCCCGCCTCGCCAGGCCCCCCATCCCAGACCATCCACCCGCGCATCCGCGGTCAGGGTCTCAATGGAGGGGGGATTAGGGAAAAAGAGGGAAATTAGGGGAAAGAAACGCATGTAATGCATCTCACACACTATCATCCTATCATCCTATCTGGCAGACACTATTTTTCATACGTCCCCCTGCCGTACCCTATCACAATACCTATCCAAAGACCATCCTATCTTTGCAAAAGACACGATACAATTGAGTTGAGGGATGGGATTATAATTTTGAGACCTCCACGCACGCACACACAAGACGGACGGGCCGCCCCCGCGAGGGCACACCAAGTCCCCCCCTGGGGACTACCCCACTAAGCAATCTATTAGTTCTAGAAACTTCCTTTTACGGAACAAAACGCCAGTTGCCATCATGTCCCTTCACCACCTGTTGTTCTACTCATGCAAACTTTACCTTTTTAATCCTGGTATTAAGGCTCCATTTTACTGGGGGTTTTCACCCTGAGAATAATCCCATCTCTGCACCCAGGCATCCACGAACAGCGCAAGCTGCTCGAAATTACCCCGCAAAGAAGTCCGAATTCCATGCCGGCCTCATGACCTCGGCCATGCCGTCCAGCATGGTCTCCCGGCAATCCTCCAGTATAGGACAATGCCAGAGAATGTGTTCTGCGGTCTGGTTGGGTGCCCCGCACGCACTAGGATCCGCCACTAGGGTGAGCTCATGGAGCTTTCCCTAAAATTCTCCGTGCCCCGTTACTATTTGTACTACATGATGACCCAGGTCAAAGTACTAAACAACTTTAATTGCATATTACTCAAAATGGAGGAAAGTGGAGATTGCCGCCTTTTTCATTTCGTTTTCCTCGTAAGGATTTGTATGAGCTGAAAACTGGCTTAGTTCATCTCTCTGATATTTCTTATATTCAAGACACTGTTTCTACCTGGCCATAGGCCTCGGACTCCGGCCCTCGGACCTCGGAGTCGTGGTCCTCGGTGGGGTCGCTTCCCGAGTGGTCCATCGTGAAGCAGTCCTCGGAGCTGAGCTGCAGGGTCTTCTCTCCCCGGTCCATGGCGGTCACCGGCTCGAGGGTCTCGAGAGAGGACACCATGGTGTTGGAACCTGGAAGTATTTAACCAGGTCAATTTTGTTATTGTTCGTAGTAGAACCCGAAAACTGATTAATCTACATCATATTTGGAGTCGAATGTGTGTTAATTAACTTTTTACTCAAAAACTTGCAGACTTTAGATGACAAATATTTATTTACATTATAAGTAAATTCTTATAACTGTTTAAAGTTACCTGCGGATACATTTAATTGGATGGCAGGCATGTTATTGTTAATTATTAGTTTTAATTATATTATTTTTTACCTGTACATCTGTTTGTATCCCAAATAAAATAAAATAAAAAATAAAAATAAAATAATCCGAACTTGAAAAAAAATATTTTTATTCTCACAAAAGTTTTGATAAGTGATTCATTTTTTATAAGTGATGAATTTTTTTATTTTCTTTTCTTTAAGGATAGTATTGATTTTGACTAAATACATGATATTTGAAAACAATTTGTAAAAAAAAAACTTTATACTAAATTTTTCTCGAAAACTAAGGAACATAAAAAAAAAAAATCTACAAAATTGACTCCAAATATTGTGTAGATTCACTGGTTTCCCGCTTGTACATCGAGTTTTGTTACACCCTGTACAAGTAGTCCCTCGAACAAGAATTTCAGAGAAGTGACATTCCATACTTGAAAAATACTACCGTGTCTGACGTGTCTAGTTACCCACTACGTCACTCACTACGTCATCAATAGGCATCTACGTCATCACTTGATATCTATTTAGGTCGCAGTGACGTCAGGAGCTCAATGTCCTTAGAAAAGAACGTTTCATTTCTCTATTTCAAAGAGAGCTGTCAAAATTGTATGTTACATTTGTATTTTGCAGTGAAAAAGAGACAACTATATCTATCTTACAGTATCTAATACATTTTAATCAATCTGTTTCCCGCTAAGAAGTTGAGATTGAGTCAATTTTGACTAGGACATGACAAGGAACGGAAGAAAATAGCCTATCTCTATGTAAATAAACATCATGGATTATATGTATGATTATTCAATGTACAAAACAGATGGATATGCATTTTGAACGTATACAAATACTAGTAGACAAATTTATGGATTATACCCATCCTGGGCTGATATCAGATATTATTGATATCCCAACAGAGACAGAAAAAACTCTGGAAACGAATGTGGGTTATCTAGCTCAAAAAATGCTTAACAATCTTCTCAACAGATGTCACTAGAGAGAAAAAATGTTAAAAAATTGTCGAAAAACAAACTGAAATGGGGAAACTTCTGTACAAAATTCAATATACATTTTTTAGTCAGTCAACGAAACTCCCTCCCCTCGTCCAGCTCGACCACTGTGAATAGGGTGAGCGTTATTTGTAAAAATTATAGGAATAAAAATAATAAATCATGAAAATAAAAAGGACATGTTTTTTTATTGAAATGGGTTCTATTAACGATACTTAATTCAAGGGTTTTTTTTGTTAACTGACTAAAAAATAACCCTGTATGGTAGTTTAAAAAATTGTCGTATATGGTTGTCAGATGATGGGCGGAATGGGGAATGTTGTAGTACGTCAAACCATTTAACCCAGCTAACGACAGGTTATAAGCCTTGTAAACGCCTAGATAACCCACATTCGTTTCCAGAGTTTCTCTGTCTCTGTTGGGATGTCAATAATATCAGATGTATATGTATTTACCCGCACTGCATAGACTGCCGGTCATGGGAGTATCCACTTCATAGTTGAAAGTCGCTCTTGTTGCGTTGGAGCTGGTTTGTTCTAAGCTGTCTGTACTGCCAAGCATAAGGTCTTCTTCACGAGCTCTACAACACCAAGAAACACATTGCATAAACATCAACAGGCCAAGTCTCATTACAGACTCCTATTATCTTAACTTTTTTGTTATTTAACCCTAGAAAGATAACGTGCGCCCAGGGCGCCCGCGAAACAAATATATCGCTGTTTTTTTTTTAACCGAAGCGCGTGCAAGCTTGTGTTGCCAAACCACTCAGTCGTTGGGTCGTTGCCGAGTGACGGTCTCTTCTGCGAGTGACGGTTCACAGTTTTGCTCGGTAAGTACCACAGTTTTGTTGCCAAATGACGATTTGCTTCACGTAACCCTCGAGAGGGGCTAATGTTTACAAAAAAAAAACCAATGGATCCATACAGACGAGGCTGCTGGTTTTTGTTACTTTTTGTAAAGGGTTTTTTAATATCCTACATATTTTTCCCAAAATAAAAAATTATAATAAACATTTACGTTTTATTTACTTATTAATAATATGAAAATTCATTTTGATTTAAAAAAATATAAAATTATTTTAATTTATTGAATGAATTTGTTTAATATTGTGCGCCTCTCAGGCGCTAGTTTATCTTTTCAGTGCCATAAAATAAGGTTATCTCTTCATGTCAAAAAAATTTCAATGGGCGGGAGCATTAATGCGTTTTGTGAATGCAAAAAAATTAAATAAAAAATATCAAAACCATTGGTGTAATCCGTTTCTAAATCGGATAATTAATAAGCGAGATACGACAATTTAAATTTAGGCGTTTGTAAAAATTGATACGCGTTTGGCTACATCACCGATAGAATTTTTTACATAACCCAAAATTCAAACTTTAAATGATTGTATTTCGCTTATTAATTATCCGATTGGCAAACGGATTGCACCAATAGTTTTGCAATTTATTTATTTTATTATTGCATTCACAGAATATTCCAACAGAAACTTTTTTCCCTACTGTAGAGCCGCTTTACCGCGACCCCTTTGGCAGATTAGTAGGTGTTATACTTATTATTAATAGTCTGAATATGACACGGTATAGTGGCTATACTGTACATATTATATTACATATTAAATTCAGTGCTTTTTTTCAAAACTATCTCTTTCACTCGCATAGTAAATGCTGCTCCCACTATTCAAAACAAAAGAGATAGAAAATAATTTTGATTGAAAAAAAAATTCCACTGTGCGCTACAAAACTGTTAGGTATGTTTTAAAAATTTGCTATAAAATAAATCATATGACCTTTTTTACATGGGTAAAATGTAGGATAGATGAATTGAAATAATATCTTTGGTGGACTATTAATAGTAAAATCAAATACACCGTGTTTCACGATCAGACCGCGTCAATCTGGAGAGTGAGTATTCCGAGGAAAAAACTTAATAAAAAAACTTTTGGTTATCTGTAAAGTCGGTTTACGGACGATAATTTTACGTGATAACGTCATAAGAAAACATTGATGAAAAATAGCATACTTTTGCGAATTGAATTAAATTATTAATACTGAATTATCATTATTTTGTATAAAACAAAGCAGGAGTTAATAAAAATTACAATTTTTCCATAAATTATCATTTTTTTGCACTCGTTAATTTTACTTTCACTTTGTAGCTTGTGTGCTGCTGCTGTCTCCCTTCTTCTCGGACGCATCGGCCGATGGAGTGGAAGAGAGTTAGATGCGACACAAACCAAACGCTTAGGCCGATCGTGCCTCTCTATCGCTTGATCCGCGCTCTCGCTTGCACACTCGGCTCAGGCGGATCGCGACAATGAGTCATGATTTTTCGTGTGTGCAGCCGGCGTTCATCAATTAGACGTTATCACGTCAAAATATTAATAATGGTTATTTTAAGCTTAAAACCTTAACATTTTAAAACAGCATTTCTGCAAATTTGCAGTTTTTGCATTGTACAGACAATATTACCCATGAAAAAGGCCAATACGCTAGAGAAATCATACACAAGGACGATCTAAACAATTATTTAAGTATTGTTCTTATCTTATGTTTTACCTTTCTAACCGGGATTTGGTTGGTGTTACACTGGCATCCCTGTTAACATTATTAGCCATATTGTAATACAGGTATATATGGGGAGGTATTTACTTACATTAAAATATATTTGTGGACAGATAAATATGAGAGAGACTACATTTTGGGCGTGTTCAAATACTTGTACACAAATCTGGATTTATCCCAAGACGGGAGTAGGTATATATTTCATTTTATGTCCCTACAGAGATGAGGTAGAATTATTTCAAATTCTCATTTATTTATTTCAAATCTGGATTTATCCCAAGACGGGAGTAGGTAAATATTTCATTTAATATCCCGACAGAGATGAGGTAGAATTATTTCAAATTCAGGAATATGGATATTTGAGCGTTTACAGGGCTTATGACCTGATCAGGAATCAAATAAACAGACATGGGCGGAATTAGTTTCTCAATCGAATTTAATAAAAAAGTGATTTTTGATCTGTGTGTCGCTTGGGCGGTAGTCTTAATGTATCCACAAATATATTTTATTACACTAGTTAGGTATAAGGTTCAGATAAATATGGAATACTCGTTATTAGGGAAGAATATGGCAATTAGATCTTAAAGCAGAGCGATAAGAGGGAACAAAAATGCAAGATAATTGGTAAATATTAACAATAATGGTTGTCTTCATTATAGTTTTTTTTTTTCCTCATCATATAAAATATATTTTAAAAATCATACTTTAAGTCATTGTATCTCTGTTATTAATCATCCGATTCCTAAACGGATTGAACCAATGTTCTTGTGATTTTTGTCTTATTTTTTTGCATTCACAGAATATTTCAGTTTACAAGCCCATTACATACACCGTGTAACAAAACTCGATGTACAAGCGGGAAACCAGTGAATCTACGTCATATTTGGAGTCGATTTTGTAAAATATATTTTTTTATTTGATCTACGGTTTTCGAGAAAATTGATTAATTGTTTTTTTCTTTTTCGGGAAATTTTCACTAATTATTATAAAATATAATTTATTTAGGCAAATAAATATCATATATAAAGAAAACAATAGCAAAAACAGCAATTTAGTAAGACTTTATGCAATTTTACATAATCTTTTGAAAACTTACGAAAGCTTTTTCGAAAAAAAAAAAAAAGTATTTTTTTAAATGCCTTGGTGGGATTTTTGTTTATTTTTCTTATGTACCTAATTTATGTCTTATTATAGATGAATACGATCGATTAAAAAGTCATATAACCTACACATTCGACTCCAAATATGATGTAAATTCACCAGTTTTCGTTATTAAATAAATATTTAGTTATTAAATAAATATATATGGTTTTAAATTAGCAATAATGTAAAGGCAATCAATTATATGGCACTATGGGTGATTGGAAAATGGTAAAAAACAGCAACAACCTAGGCTGAAAGTTATAGCCATGAGACACAAATAAGTTAAGTGCATATTAAGGTTTTAATTCGAAATGCATTGAACATTTGAACATAGCTTCGAATAGGCTTACCATAATATTTTTTTTGCTAAAATTACGACACTTTCGATAATTCGTAACAGCAAAAATGTTTATACAAAGTAGTGAAACTTTCATCTTTTTACAGGTAAAATTATGTACTTATTAACAAATAAAAATAAAAGTTCATTTTATATGAGTCGTAATTCAAAATGTGAACAAATTCTTTATGATATGTGCGAATTTGGTGAATTTCGCATCAAGTGCGCTAGATGCGTTATGGCTTAGACTCGTTACATGGCTACAACTTTCATCCTGAGAATTGATTAAATATGATGATAAAAAGCAACATTTTGATTTGAGGTGAAAATCTACCTGCTGAAGCTTCCAGAAGAGCTCATATCCTCGTCCAGTCCGCTCCACGAGCCACTAGCTGGATCTGTAAAGTGTCTAGATGTAGCCGCCGAAAATATACCAGACCCAGATTTGTTCGACATCGGAGAACATTCCCTCATAGACTCGCCCATCTCACCACACTTTAGCCCTTCCAAATCCAGCTTAGAAGCGTCGACAATCATTTTAGATTGATCCAAAGACCTAGGGCCACTTCCATACTCTGAATCTAACTGCTGCTCCATCATGGTGACAAGACTTTCCGTGTCGGATTGAAGAGATGTTATTGAAGAAGAGAATTCCGATCCATAGTCTGTCACAGATTTTCCTGAGCCGACGCTTTGGAAGTTGCCAGATCCAAATTCTTCACTTTGTTCTTGTTTTTGAGCACCGGGGATGTCCACCCCCTTACCAGAAGATGTGGTAACAGTTTCTAAGACTTTAGCGCCATCGACGAAGTGTTGGGTAACCGTTTTAGTTGTTGTTATGACGCCTATCATGTCAGCATCTTCTACCGTGAATGATGAACCGAGTTGGCTGGTTGTATCTTGATCAGGCAGGCATGGTTTTCCTGGTTGACCATCACCAGTTTTGCATTCATACACTGTCTTTCTTACGCACACGGTTTCACCTTGCTCCGGGCAAGATGGATCGGCGACGTAAAATGCTCCCTTATTATCGAAGATTTTCTTTTGAGCTGTTGCGTAAGTAACCGTTGCGTCTCCGTCAGTTGAACTTTTCGCTCCTTCGGCCATTTGCTGTTCTATAAGTTTTTTAATCGCCATGAGTTCTTGGGTTTTTTGTGAGGGGCTTCCAAACTTTTGCCCTGGGCTACCACCCTTTTGCCCCGGACTTCCGGACTTCAGAGATGGGCTGCCGCTCTTGAGAGATGGACTTCCGCTCTTCTGTCCCGGACTGCCACTCTTCTGCGGCGGACTACTTTCAGAACTTCCGTGACTGTAAGATCGCTTCTCCATATCTAAAAATCCGGCGCTGCTATTCCTACCATCCTGCGACAGGAGTAAAGCTTCTTTTTGTTTAGCGTCTATTTCCATTTTAAGAGCTTCGAGACAAGCCGATTCTAAACCTTCAAATTCCTTTAAACTAGATATGGAAATATCATCTCCTTGTCCGTTTTTGCTGACGTGATATCTTTTAGGGAGTGATCCGTTCAAAGAATCTTGGGAAGAAGATGAGAGTTGATAGTTCTCAGTCATCGCTTGTTCTAAGTTTTCGAATTCTTGCAAGGAACTGACTGACACATCGTCTTGTTCTCCCGGTCGAGCTATGTATCTTCGTCTAAAGTTTGCCTCAGATTCGGAAAGGCTTCCATATGAATTTTTCAAGCTGCCATAGCTACCAACAGATTCTTTTTGTGATGTTAAGCTTCCGATTCTGCTAGCGTCAAAGTCTGTCATCTCTTCTTCTTTGATGTCTTCAAGAGGGCCCCGATCATAATCATACCTGGCCGCAGCTAAGTCTCCTTCGAATTGCATTTGAATCCATTTCTTTCCTGCTTCTATTTCAGCCATTTCGGCCGCCCGCAGTCGCTTTTGTTCAAGTTCGTATTGAAGCATTTCTTCCTCTGATAGAGATCCAGAAGTACTGTATTCTGTTTCACTCGTCTTTTTAGCGGTTTGTGAAAGATACTCCTCTATTTCTTCATCGTGTTTTTTTACCATTGCAGTTTTTGCCATCGACATTCCTTTTCCTTCTGAATCAAATTCAGAAGCTTCTTTTGCAACTTCTTCAATAACAACAAAATCGTCCATTTCATTTGGTTTGTCTACCATTTCAAATTCGTCACTTATTGGTGAATCGGGTTCTTTGTGGGCTTCGTAAAGTGTCCGCTCTTCAGTTGTGACAGATATTTCTGATTTAGAATCAGTCATTCTTTCACTGTGGAAAAGTTCCGGGTCTTCCGAGATTTCGTACATGTCGTCTAAAACGTATTCTCTACCATTATCTGTAGATTCAGAGCTCTGGCTAGGATTCGAAATGGGGGTTTGAGGTGTTGAAAGGAAATCATCTTGAATCTTCAAACTAGATGTGGAGCTCTGCTTGCTATCTATCTGGCAGTTTTTTTTCAGATATTTCGTAGGATTTAGGAGAACCTACTTTGCTACTTTTGATCTCGGATATCTGCTTTGTATGTCTTACAATACTGGGTCCTGTTTCTATTTTGCTCATACTAAATACCTGAGAATCGGATTCAGGGATTCCAGACTCCAGATCCATGTCTGCGCATTCTGATAAACTGTCAGATGGGACTTTCTCCGGCAAGAGTTCTTTTGGTTGGAAACTCATTTCATGGGATCGTTTCATTTTGGATATTACTTCACCATCGATACTTCGGTTGAGTTCGTCTTCTAGTGAACCTTCATCTGAGTGATCACTAAGAACAATTTGCTGATGATCCAGTCCAACTTGCTCGACTTCTAAATCCTCTTTACTTTTTCCTTCACTTAATTCTTCTTCTACTTCCTTAATAACTATTCCTTTGAGCTTTGTAGTATCTATATCAAAATGCTCAGCTAAGTGTCCACTGTCTGTCATTTCATCTTTCAATTCATTAGCAGACGGGACTAAAGTTTCCGAAGCATCTGATATATCAATGCTTGCTAAATGTCCGGAGCTATCGGAATCTAAGCTTTTCATACTTTCTCTAGAACTTAAAGAGCTCACAGCTGTGTAATATTCTTTTGAGGTTCTTTGTGATCGTGATGAGGCTTCTTGTGTTCCTAATGCACTCTGGAATTCAGAAGAGCTGTGACCAGTTAGAAGATTATCAACATCGGAAGACAATGGTCGACTGTGAGGACTTTCCGTGTGCTCAAAACTCTGGTAGTGGCTTTCTCCAGAACTGGACCATCCTTCTACATCAGAGCCAGATTTTCGGTCGCCGACTGTCATATGAGCAGATTTTACATGTTTTTGAACTGGTCGAAGTCGAACTTCGGGGCTACTTTTGGGGGATTCTTCCTTGTCTGAAATCAGATCAGTTTCTGTATCAAGTAAAGATATTGGACCGCTTTCAAGACCAGTAGAAAGCTCACTGAATTCTTGAAGAGTAGCTTGTCTTTCATGAACGGTGTCTTTTTCTTCGTCAGATGTGATACAAGTATCATCATGTCTCGATGATGAATCGCTTTCTTTGAGACTGATCTGAATATCTTTATCGGTCATGGTGATTTCGAATGACTTTAAATCATCACCAATTTCTACGTAATCGATCTGTATCATACCCACTACTGCAAATATCATCTATGCTCTTTTCTTTCAAAAACATATGATCGTCTTTCCTTTGCTGAAGGTCTGCCACAAACGACTCGGCTTCTATGGAAATGTCTTCTTTTTCAGAGTTTTGCATTGTTTCTGCACTGACAGAATCCATTGACTTCTGTAAAGTATCAGTGTCTTGCGAATCTATGGATTTAATCATGTATTCTGTTTCGATACTTTCACCAGACTTCAGCATTGAGTCTTTGAATGAATCGAATCCTTCACTGTGAGCTTCCATGTCGTGTGTTTCTTCTGAACTATTTAGACTGAGTCCGTTGAGTTTTATTTTAACATCTATATCAGAGCTGATTGTCTTTATTCCGATATCGCTTCCGGACATCGATGATTGAGATGTGAACTCCGTATCCCACGAATGCGGTTGATCATCTTTAAACTTCTGCTGTGGTTGGAAATCTGTAGTAACTTCATCTAGAGATGCTTGCTGCTGGACAGAAACTTCCCAAACATGTTCTTGAATATGTTCCTCGGGTTTGTTAATGGGAGACAGTTTCTTTTCAATCTCCGCTTTCGTGATGGATTTAATTTTTGCTACATCGTCTTTATTAACATCATCAGGTAAGAGTTCATGCTGAGCTTGAGCTAGGAGATCTGACTCTCCGGTCATATCGGATTCAGACTGTGTATCTTGGCTGCATCCTAGACTCAGACTTTTGTCCATTTGCGAACTGGATATTTTGATTTCCTTTACGAAATCAACGTCAAAAATCTCTTCTTTCTTGTATGATTTCGATCTGCTTTTTGGTGACATTTCGGACTTGTCATCGAATGAGTCTCGTTTTCCTGCTACTTCGCTCTTGAAACTTGTATCGTGCGAAAAAACGGAACTCATGTCGTCATGTTCTTTGCTTTCGACTGTAGATTCTTCTTTACTGTATCCGGAAGATGCACTTACCACCTTCCCTGCCTGCGTTACTTCTTTAGATGTAAGTTTTTCATCTTTTTCTACAACTTTTACAGTGGACTCCATGTGGACATCCTTGCTTTGAGAAAATTCACCTTCAACTTCGTTAGTTGGTTCTAACTCTGCAAAGTATTCCTTTCCCCACTGTTCATGGGAAAGATCTCTCTCTGAATACGAAATTTCTGTTTTCTTTTCCATTTCGTCTCTAATAGCTGTCATCTTTTCTTCTGACTTGCTTTGTCTTCCCGAGTATAATCCTTGTTCCGTGTACTCTTTGTGAGACGACACAACAGTTGCTCCATCATCGATTTTCTTTACCTTGGAACTTTGAATATCATGCCTCTCAGCTTGAGACTTTTGATCTTTCTCGAGGGAAGATCGTTCAGATTTTGTAACATCCCCTGATTCTTCGATAAATTCTTTTTCAGTGAGTTGGTATTCGTCTCCTGATAGATGTCTTTTGGTTTCAACTTTTGTTTGTATATTTGAATCGTCTCCGGACATTTCTTTCTTTTCTACAAACACTTCTTTTCCCGAAACTTGATGCGTGACTGATTCAGTTTTTGTGATAATTGTAGAATCTTCTGGTTGCTTCTTCTCTGCGCCTTTGACTACGAATTCTTTTTTCATTTGTTCGAACTTGGCGATGGCGCTGTCTTGAAAGTCTTTTTTCATCTCTTCAAACTTTTTTCTAGTTTCTTCCTTGAATAACTTTCTAGATTCCTCTAGGTCTTTTTCAATATCGGTCAGTTTGGATTGTGGTTCTTGCTTGTCTTGTGGTGTGGTATCTTTGTCCGCCTTTTCAGCTTTGGACTCTGGGTGTATGGTGAGGGCCTCAACGTTGACAAAGGCAATGTTGTCGACATGGTGTCGAGTGGGTGACTTGGGACTTGATGAGGTACTCAAGGTCTTGGCAACTTCGGACACATAATCTGAAAAGAAACAGAATATTGATAAATTATGAAACTGATATTAATAAAAGAGGAATGGTCACGAAAAATGTGATATTTCTAGAAACTTCAAGCTATAAAATTCTTGATATTTAAAACATTTAATAGTTTATCCCTGTTTGGGCTACAACTCCTATTTTTTTTGTTACCTTAAAATACAACAAAGACTTTTAGAAAAGCAATTTTTAAGAATTAGGTATTTGTTTCATCGGGAATTACTACAAGCTTGTTTTTGAAATTGACGAAAATGTATTCAGTTGCTTTTGAAATTTTGAAATTTAATAGGGAAACTGTCTAGACAGGGACAGACTCGTCTATTTCAAAAATAGCTCGATGAATTTCTAATGGAATTTTATACTAAGTCTTAATAAACAAGCTATGATTGATTTATTGACGAACGAATAAAACATTAAATGATTAAGAATTTCACCAAAATGATGGATGATTATCAAAAACACCAATGCATGAAACTTATGAAATGTAATAAATATGAAGAAAAAGGAAGAAAATTTTAGAATCGGGTGAATAGATGATATTATAATATTGAAATGGTGACAATATTGGAAGCAAAGTTTTAATTAATAAAATTATCTTGCGGATTGAATGAAAGAAAATTCACTTTTTAACACACTCAAGCAACTGTTCAGGATTTTAAAGTTATTTCCCTCGACGGTTGAAAGAAAAAAAATACTAAGCGACATGGTGTGTGGAAGGAAAAATGATACCAAGTGACATAATATTATTATCTCTTGACAACATTTTCCTTTGCACGTGTTATGTCGCTTGGTAACTTTTTCCTTTTTACCGACGGTGTAATGTGTTCTTGGATTTCAATAAAAAAATTGCTCATCTCATTATTTTTTAATTTGGATTTTTTTCTTCTAGTAAGTAGATGATTTAAGCTTAAAATACCTTGAAACACAGTTTTTTTTTAAATATGCTTAAAATAAATATTTTTTGGTCAATCGTTCATTCAATCCGCTGTAAAACAAATTTTGAAAGCTTTTTATAAAACAGTAAATAATCAGTATTGCCAATTAGTTGAATATTTGTATTTTTGTAGGAATCATTCTATGAGCTTTGAATCGTGTTTTGCCTTCAGCATCACCGCCAGCTTAATTAATGGTTCTCTAATATGTTATTTTAAAACCCTAAGAAATTGGTACTAGTGGATTCCTCAACGGAAGAGGGAAGTGGAAGAAGAAATGGACGGAGTGTGTGGAAGAGAACTGGGCAATGAGGAACTGGATAAGGATGGCCAGGAATAGGAGCCAGTGAAGACTAAATGAATCTACATCGTATTTGGAGACGATTGTGTAATATGACTTTTTAATCTGTGCTTGAAAAAAAAAAAAAATTCTCACAAAAGTTTTCATAAGTATATTAAATTAAGTAAAATTGCTCAAATTCTTATTAAAACGCGTTTTTAAATTTTTGATGTTTGATAACATTTTACAAAAAAAATCTACTTAATTCTCTCGAAAACTAAAGGTCAAATCAAAAAAATTTTATTCTACAAAATCGACTCAAATATTATGTGAATTCACTGGTTTCCCGCTTGTACTTCGAGTCTCGTTACACCCTGTATAAAGAGATCTCAAAGGTGTTCAAGATCTCTCTAAAAGACAGCGAGCATATTTCGAGGGTTCGGTGAAAAACATCTATGAAAAATGGGAGGAAGGCTACTTACTAACTTTCGAATTGTTAAACAGATGTTTACAGTGTTAATTCACTACTGTGTTAAATTTCTTGGACATAGCTTTATATTAATGCTATAAACATTTAGTAGGTGTGGAATGTTTCACCTAAAAGAACGTTTGAAAAAGTAAGCGATTAAGCGATCGGGTTAAGATCATCTGCTGCGTACAGACCTTAGAGTAATGACGCGCCAGGCTATAGAGAGGCCCTTTCGCCCGTTTCCCATAGAGCGGAAGCGTTGCAAATTTTTGGTTAGCGACAACTTCACTCTGCTGGCGGCCATTATTATCTGTTTGACAAACAGACGCTTAACGTCACTTTCGTAACGTCACTTTCGTCGCTTTGCTAGTAAATAACGTGGATACTTCCTGATTTTAATCATCAAAAACGGCAATGGTGAATTGTAGTATGCTTGGTTGTAGCAGTAAGAGTGTCAAAGGTGTTAAAGGAGTCACATTTCACAGGTAATTGATTTCGATAAATAATTATTTTGATTTACATTGATTTTGGCATATATTGTCCTAACATGGGTATTATTTGTATGAAAAACTTTCCTTTTATCAACATATTTACATTATTTACCAGTTTTTCTTAATTTAGGTGATCAATTTGTAAATTAAAGTATGTTTACTGTTGATAGTGACAGTTGATTACTGTCGATATGCCAAGGCCGCATTAGGCATTTGTAAAACATTGGCATTTGTTTTGCTGCAAACTATAGCCAACTTCGTGTTTGACAATCATAGAATGGTTTTTTGACCGTTAGGGCCCCTCTATAGCCTGGCGCGTCATTACTCTAAGGTACAGACACATCTTTTCAATTTCCAGTGTGCAACATCGCTAACTTCATTCGGTACTTAGCGACAGAAATTGTAAGGCGTCATAGCCAAAGTAATGAATGAAGTTCGCCATATAGCATGTCCGGAACGTCAAAATTTGTGTCTATAAAGTATTGAGTTTACAAAATTAGATTATTTTAAAACAATTTGCCCAAATGTCATACGGGGTTTTTCACAGCGCAGCGGTTCCGCTATAAGTAAAAGCTCATAGAACGAAATTCCTTTGACCTTGAAAGTGATATTTGTTCCAAGATGGCCGCCTAAAGACTAGAAAATACATTCCTATGACATGTCAATTGATCGAAATCCAGAATGGAAGCATAATTTTTAACAGTCAACAATGGATAATGATAATATTATCTTCTAGTAAAATGAAAACATGTATTTACATACAGCTAGGGGAGAGGGGAAATCAATAAATTGAAAATCAAATATCAATCATTTCGGTTTAAAAATAAATTCAAAACACTGACATAATAAAAATAATAAGCGACACCTAAAAACCGTTATCATGGGCGACTTAAACATGGAAATTTTAATATAGTTATGCATTGATTGATTTTAATATAGGTCCGCCTCGTAGCACAGAAGTAGCGCGTTTGACTACCGTGCATGAGGCCACGGGTTCGATTCAACATGAAATATTCATTTACATATGATTTCCATATTAATATTTCATGTGTGATACCTTGGACTGGTTCTGAAGCGTCTGATCATCTTACCTTCATGTAATAAAATGATCAATATACCTACACTTCACTTTTGGGTGCGTATAAGGGAAAGTAGTGGTAGTATGCATTGATAATAGAACTTTGGACGCTTGTTTTTTTAATGTTGATATGGTGCATAAGGCACTGCAAGATGGGTAGGTACTTAAAATGTTAATAAAATCAATAATTAACGGTAAAATTTTAGGACAAGAATTTTAGGATTTTTCTATCAATTTAAATTTTATTCCGCAACAAGAAAATATTCCCAGTCATAAAAATATCTCAAAATAATATCTATTATATTAAATTTAACATTTCGCAATTAACTCTGCAGATACATTATAAAAGCATTTTTTTGTTTATACAAAATAATCTATTATCATAACATTTCATCGAATTATTGGTGAGTTACTTCATTAAAAAATAAATAAATAATAAAATAAAACATTAATAAAATAATAACGAAATTTAATGAAATCGAGCAAAAAGCGGATGCATTAAAAAACCATAGGTAAAACTATTATTTTATGTTTTCAGGCATAAAAACATGGTATTTATATACATGGTGTAACAACACTCGCTGTACAAGCGGGAAACCAGTGAATCTACATCATATTTCGAGTCGATTATGTATATTTATATTATTTTTTTTGACCCATATTTTTTGAGAAAATTAAGTACGAAGTAGATTTTTTTTTCGATAAAATTTTTGCAAACTTTTATCAAATAAAACACCAATTTAATAAGAATTTGTGCAATTTTACTTAATCAGTTGCTCGATCACAGATCACTATCGACGCGGTAATAAGCGACGTGATAACGATTTCTTACCATGGATGTTTAACGTTTTCGCGATCACAATGGAACACGCGTTAAAAGTTATCGATCGGGATTATTCGTCGCGAGCCATTTCCCGAGATATATCTTCTTCGCACATATCTTCTTTCAATCTTTCTCGAGTGCCGTATTGCATTTAGCCGGCGTTCGGCAAGCCAAATATTGAGAAAAGCAGTCGACATAATAAACAATCCGACACGCGCGTTGACTTTCTTGATTTGAAGTTTGACGTTTAGCCGCGATATTTATTATCATCTATGGTGCTCGGCAACGCGAACGTGGTATGAACGTATGTACATTGTGATCGGTCAAATGGTTAGCGTTAGCACGTGGTTAGCACGTTTTTAACTACGTCGGTAGTTATCTGTGATTGAGCTCCTAAGGTACTAATGAAAGCTTTTATGAGAAAATTTTTTTTTTATCAAGCTCAGATTAAAAAGTCATATTACACATTCGACTCCAAATATGATGTAGATTCACCAGTATTCGTATTTTATAACGAGTCTTGTTGCTCCATATACACAGAAAAAGCGAGATGATTCATAGAAAATAAAAAGTAATATTGTATTTTATTTTTTCACGCTGGCAAACCTCTAGTGACGTCATTACTTACCAAATTTCTCTTTGCAATCTTTTTACTCGGCGGATACCGCGAAACAAAAAGGAGAAATACATTCATATAATGTATTATAATATATTATTTAATATTCTACATAATACTGTAAATAGTTAATATAAACATACTTATATCAATTTACTTTTTTAAATAAAAATATGGGGTTTACTTAGAAATACTTTTAAAAGGCACCCTTAAGATTCCACTTAAGATTCCACTTAATTGAAAAAAAATGCTCAAAAATATTTTTTTAAGGAAATTATTTTTTCTTTGATATTAAGTCTTTATAGTGAAATAAATATGTAACTAAGAGCCAAAAAAACCTCACGTTTTTTTTATTTTTATATCTTGTACTTATTAAAGATACCTTGGACTGGTACTGAAGCGTACGACTGATCATCTTACCTTCATGTAATAAAATGATCACTTGGTGTACCGATACAGTTTCCTATGCACCGTTGGGTGCGGATGAGGGAAAGTATTAGTCGCAGTAGAAAAACAATTTATTGTAAGGTGAGGCTAACTAACCTATTTTATTTTAAAACAGTTGGAGAAATACAGCAGACTGCGGCTAAAAATGACGATGATTTTGAAGATGTGATTTTTTGGCTCTCAGGTACATAAATCGCATGCTTAATAGAATACTGACTTAACTAAAAAACACAATTTCTGGGACATCGCAAAATAAGGTCTTGTTATAAGAAGACATCCTACTTATTGACGCATAAAATTGATACTTATTAACCCTAGAGAGATAACCTTATTTTATGGTGCTGAAAAGATAAACTAGCGCCTGAGAGGCGCACAATACTTAAAACTTATTTATTCAATAAATTGAAATAATTTTATATTTTTTAAAATCTTAATGAATTTTCATATTATTAATAAGTAAATAAAACAAATTTTTATTGCAATTTTTTTATTTTTGGGATATTAAAAACCCTTTAAAAAAAGTAACAAATACCAGCAGTCTTCTGTATTAAGGTATTTATGCCACATTTAGTACCACTGTTTTGTTGCTATGACGGTATGCATCGTCATAGCAACAAAACGGTGGTACTTACCGAGCAGAAGCGACCGTCACTCGGCGGAGATGACCAACGACTGAGTTGGTTTGGCAACACAAGCTTGCACGCGCTTCGGTTAGAAAAAGACAGCGATATATTTGTTTCGCAGGCGCCTCTGAGGCGCACGTTATCTTTCTAGGGTTAATAATTAATCATAATTGCTTGTATTTTTGACGTTTGATTAAGTGTTGGCCAGATGATGGCGCTCGCAGAAGCCTGTCTCAGTACCTACGTAACTCAATTCTGACCTATCTACTGATGGGTCAGTATTCCATTAGGCATGCGAAATATTTAAGCAATGATTTTGAAGTAAGATTTGTATTTTTTGTCATTAATCCGCGATGCAAATTCATTACGAAGTCTAATTGTTTAAGATTTCCCATCTTCATTAAATAAGTTATTAACATGTTTAAATTCAACAGATGAATTAAATTAACATGTTTTAATGATTTAGTCAGAATTGTAAATATTATCAATTTTAATACAATCACAGAATATTCTTTTGTTTTTTTAATTATCCATTTACTATTTCACTTTTCAAAAATATTTTTGTGGAGCCTTTTTGTTATTAGTATGAATAAACAGGTTCTTAGTAAAATATGAATTATGATGCTAAATAAGAATAAATAATAAAGTCAAGTCAATACAGCCAGCAACAAAATAGGCTTCAAAATATTACTAAATGTGCAAAAATAATTTGTATTCAAAAAAATATAGGAATAATTTTATATTCTTGTTTTAAAAAAAATGTATTTGGTCCTAAGATCTGTGGCGAAAAGTTCCTTCGAGAAGGATCACGTAAAAGGGTGTTAAAACTAGTATGCTATGATGTAATATGAAGAAAATATTGTTTTTCCTTTTGTTGATATTGGATTATCTAATACTTAGAGTTATGCGAGCTTTATATACCGGGCCGAAAACTGTACAATTTCTTGTTCAGAAAACTGTACAGTTTCTTGTTCAAAAAATGGTACAGTTTCTTGTTCAGAAAATGGTACAGTTTCTTGTTCAGAAAACTGTACAATTTCTTGTTCAGAAAACTGTACAGTTTCTTGTTCAGAAAACTGTACAGTTTCTTGTTCAGAAAACTGTACAGTTTCTTGTTTAGAAAACGGTACAGTTTCTTGTTCAGAAAACTGTACAGTCTGTCAAAAGACACGTTTAATATGTGTATTTTTTGAGCGCGATCGTTATTATCGTATGTTTGCACACAGGAAATTGTTTATATACCTTATAATGCTTTTTACGTTTTTAAAAGCATTCAATGTTTGTGACTGTCAGGTCAGCCAAACGTCGAGCCGACCATTCAATATTCCATACAGTTTTCGCTTTATACGGGACAGTTTGCAAACTGCACAAGAAACTATACAGCTTACTGTCCCGTATAAAGTGCGCTTTATGTCAATTTTGATGTAGATGGATGATTTAATACCGCCACAGAGGTGTTAAAAAAAACACAATTCTCGTCACTGGCTGCATCGACGAAAAAAATAATTTAATTATAAAAAAATATAAATAAAAACCATAATTTTAAAAAATACTAAAAGTTTCACTAAAAATATGACTCAAGATTTATTTAAAAAAACACAAAAAATTCAAAAGGTAATAATGGTATAAAGAGGAATTTCAATATTTTACTAGAAGACATACATAGAAATATGAAAAATTCGAGTTTTATTTTATAAATAATACACAATAATCAACTAAGTGGCATTTTATAATATATTTTATTGTCTATGCAGATTATAAAAAGGTCTTTTAAATAGATACACATTTATATTTTAATTTTTCAAATTTGAATAAATTATTTAAAATTACGTGAATTGGTCATAAATTTTAAAGACATGCATGAATTTACAATATTAAAAAATAGATACAATGGATTTTTTCTGTTAATTAACTATAAAAAACTCTTATTTATATAAGTGACAAACAGTCGCTTATATTTAGAATTATCCAATATTGGAAGAATGAAAAATCTTACTATGAATTAGTCAATTCATTAAAACGAATTCATTACTTAAAAGTAGTCAATTCTTCAAACGAATTCATTTCTTAAAAGTAGTCAATTCTAAACGAATTCATTTCTTAAATGTAGTCAATTCTTTAAACGAATTCATTTCTTAAAAGTAGTCAATTCTTTGAACGAATTAATTCTCAAGCGACGTTGTATTTAAAAGACCTTTTTAAGGTACAAAAAATAAATAAATTACATAGTAAACATCAGGGGAGAATAAGAATATGCTTCATACTCTGAAATATTACATGGGATAATTCTGTACCGGAACCCAAAAAGTCACATCATCGAAATCATTGTTTTCCGCGAGATAAATTTATTTATTTTATTTTATTTATTTAACCACCTCAACGGGCCAGGAGGCCCAATTACAGAAGAGAACAACGTCACAAACACCCAGGCTTAGGAAAAATCACTTTCGATTTTGTTGTTCTCACCGGGAATCGAACCCGGAGCCTCCGTATCGTGAGTCCAGCGTCTTAACCAGTATTTTAGAGTTTTTTAGCCGCAGTTTGCTGTATTTCACCAAACTATTATTACTTTTCCCTTATCCGCACCCAATAGTGCATAGGGCACTGCATTGGTAATAAATATTTCACGTTGACCCCCTACGGAAATCGAACCCGCGACCTTTTTAATAACAGTATAAAATTAAAATACGCTCGTGAAATAGTCGTGAAACTGTGTCTAAAAATCACTAAAATGCTTCCAAAAAAGAATGCTTCTGAAGCAACGATATTAAGTTTCATAGATAAGCTATTTTCTTCCGTCCCATGTCATGTCCAGATTTAGACAATGGGGTTCTTCCAGATAACATGAATATTCTTAAAAA